>CM031241.1:144185564-144368064 GCA_018340775.1 Taxus wallichiana var. yunnanensis
AAGGTTCAATTGCTACTTGGAATCCTATATATGAAAGATTAAAAATAAAAACTAGAAGATAATAAGTATAATAAAAGATAAACTACTTAGCCAAGAGGTCATGAGATGGATGATAACCAAGAGGTGAATAGTAAAAATGTGTATGTCTAGATTTGGATCACCGACAAGATGTATTAGTTGATATAACAATCACCAAACAAATTCTACTAATAATAATGGGATTATGCTATTATTGAAAAATTAAGGGACAATAATGGGTTTTTATTGAAAAAATTGGGTAAAATCTTCTTGATCTTAATCTATAACCTTCACAAAAATAGACTTGGAATTTTTTTATTTATTTTTGGTGGTTAGGAGACCATCCTAAGTCATATTGTTAACCATTTAAGGATATTAAAGACATTTTATTGAAGTAAAATGAAAACAAAATAATCCATGCAAACAAAAATTATACCTGAATTAGATTATAAGACAAATCATAGTTGTGATTAAATAAAAATTATAAGGAGATCATAACCGGATCATAGTTGTGACTAAAACCTATGTTGGAATTTTTCTAAAATCGTGTTGTAGAAAATTAAACCTGCCCTTTATAATCTACCTTTACTTCTCCAAGACTTGCAAAACAAAAATATACAAGCAAAGAATACAAAAAAATCAACTTTGGGATCAAGCACACAAAGAGTTAGGGGATAAGAGGATGAAATGAGGTGGGTGAGTAGTTTCGGAGTGTATAGAATAAAGTGAAACCTATGGGTGTAATGTGTATAGGTGGGTGAGATTATAAGGGTCCATATTACATTGGGCAAGCAATTGGGTAGGTGGGATGGGTGAGGGTTAGTAAATGAGTGATGAGGTGTTGTTTATCACCATTTTTGGTGTTTTATATTTTTATTTAATTTTGTGGGATTTTTTTGGATTATTGTGCTTTATAATGTTTTTGTATTATTGAATAGCAGACCTTATGTGTAAAGTGTGTTTTTAGTTCCTAAGTTTTACCCCTTTTCGGCTTTGTGTTATATCAAGTAGGATGTATTGAACAAATTGAAGATGAGATGGGGGTCATCTAACGATTTGAAAATGGTTTTCATAGTTCTTTGGCGTAGATGGTTAACTTGATAGATAAGAACTTGGAGGTATGATTGATGGCCCACCTCAACTAGATTCTTTGAATGAATTGATAGGTTGATTTTACAAGGAAATACTATTGAGTCAATTGACTAAATTTTGTGATGATTGGATGTAATAATATTGAAGATAAATGTTTTATGTGATATCCCACCTAAATTGATAGTTTACGGATCTACAAGTTGCCCCAACAAAATGCGGGACAAAAAGTTGTAGTTGATCAATGATAAAAAAATGAACCTTGGTGAAGGCATAATGAGTGGAAGTGAGAACAACATTTCCCCATAACATTTAGATAAAAATGTGATGATATATATGTACAAAAATTGATGAAAGTTATATATTTTGAGAGAATTGTATCCCCATACTAAAGTGATGAGAAATGAGTTGAAAGTAAATGACATGAAAAGTGGTGATTATGAAAAAGTGTTCTGAAGGTAGTGAATTCCCATGGATGTTCATTCCAAATGAGGTGAAATGTAAGTATGAAAGTGACATGGTTGCAATAATGGAGTGAAAGAATTGTGTAGGTGTATAAACATGGTAATCATGGATATTATTGGTGAGCACATGATGAGATAGAAGGAACAAGTCATGAGACCATGAGTGAGATAAAACAGAGCTTGAAAAGGTATAAACATAAAAAGGTGACATAATAGCCACATTTCTCATCCATATCTTGTGTGTGTGAATGAAATTTAATATCTTATCAAGGAATACCGGTAATACAATAATACACATCTAATGTGTATGTCTTATTGAAATAGGTGATTGGTGATAGATGGAATGGAAGGAAATTATACTTCGTGCATTTCTCCACTACTAGCCATATGTCTATAACCCCAATAAAGATACATTTGATTTTAGTCACAACATTTCTCTACTATCATCCAGTGTGTCTAGAGAACTAGTATAGATACTAGAAAGACCCCTGAGAGAGAGTGTTTTATATTAATATTTTTTTTTCCGTATGAATTGTGACTTTTAATTTTGATTTTTTTGATTTATTATTGACAAGATAATCAGATCTCTCGATATTCCAAATGGGTATAGAACCAAGATTGGATTGATGGAGGGAGTGGAAGTGATGATGGAGATGACATTGGTAAGATTCAACAAATATTTTCATAGGGCCTTCAAGATAAAGTGTTTAAGTGTGTAAGATTGCATGTATCTATAAGGGGAAGATTGTTCTTTATTCACCAAGTAAGGAGAGATAAAGTTCAAACAACTGTAGTAGATACTATTGACTCAAAAACATGACATGAAGGTAATCAAGAGTTCACCAAAATTTATGAAACAATACAAGACATGGAATGTGAATGAACTATAAATAAAGTATGTAGCGGTGCAGTTGAACTAAGAATTACAATGAAGTCTCGAATGAATGGATAAAATATGTAAGACCATCCATTAACAACCATTTTATATTGAAATTTTTGGGATATATATATTTTTGATTTTGAAAGGTGTTTAGATATTTTTGAGGTTTGTGTGTGCTTATGTTTGTGTAAATGATGATACTCAGTAAAGTGTGGAGAATCAAGACGTGTTTAAAATCCATGATAGATGAAGATAAGTGGAATGCATGGAGCATGAAAAATGTAATAGTGTAGATAAATGAGAGCTCCCCAGTCCATGTAGGTGCTAGATGAGTGATAGATATGATGCATAAGAGTAAGTGATAGATGAGGCGATAATTAGATTATATTGTATGGTGTGAATGATGAGTGAAGAAATGATTCCAAATAAAAGTTGTAGAATGGTGGTGTGTGAAGGATGTGACTGTGGGGATGAACCAAACAAAAATAATTTCAACTATGGTGAATGTGTGATAATGTCTCCATCCACATGAAAATAGATCAATGGTAGAAGATAAAGTGTTATGAAAAATTATGTTATTGATGATACTTTGCATGGACAAGGAAAGGAGAAAATAATGATATTTGAAGGATGCGTGAGCTCTAAGGGCTTGGTTTGTTATGAATGAGTGTAATGAGATGATGGTTACAATGAATAGGAACAGGTATGTAATAGATAATGATAAAAAATACAACATGGGAGGAAATCAAAATGATGGAAAAGTGTAATTGGATGTGGAGGATGATTTTGAGGTAAATTTATAAGAACAGATGACAACATGGTCATGATAGATGATGTGAACAAAGAAGGAACCAATAATTAGAAGGGTGCATGAATGAGTGGTGATGTAGAAGTTTTCTCCAAAATAGGGGAAGTAATGAGAACAACTATATGGGACATACGATGAAGAAATGTAAGAACAAGTGGATATAGATTATGGGGAATGGATGCAACAAGAGTGTGAATGAATGCAATAGATGGTATAGGATGCCATGGTGGTGTAGGAAGAAAAAGACTTTTAGAATGAGTGATGATGAATGAAATGAGATGTATAGAGAATAGGTATCTAAGATATGGGAAGTGCTTAGTGGTACAAAATGTGATGAAGATGGAAATGATGGTGTGGTAATGGGTGGTTTGTGCAAAGTGAGGTGTATATGATCAAAGAAATTAATGAATTAGATGATTTGGTGGTCAAGATAGAATCATATTATGATATAGAAGGTTGAAACTAGATATATGTGGTGATAATGTGGAGGAATTGTTGATTCATAATCACATCACCCCGATTGTTTGCAAATTCAAGGATTGAGACCGTCAATGTGATTACATAACATGGAGCTTTTCCCAAAGTGTGGGACCTTGCAAATAGGAAAGATCTTCGAATGTATTCCAGCTCCTATTCCTCTATGATGATGCACACATCCAAATCGTAGAGGAACCACTCTAAAATATACTCTAACTTGCCAAGGAGACATGGTTAAGAAGACTATAAGAAAATAAACCTAAACTAACAGAGGTGATGCACCAAAAGCAATATTGAACACTTGCTTTGCATGAAAATGGAAACCAAAAAAAATTAAGAAGGGTGAAAATACACCACACATAAATCTACCGATGATAATCCACTAACCATTAAACACAAACCATTAAAGCCTGTAATACAACCACCATGCACATATAACCAAGATTGCAATGAGAGACTAGTGGAATGCAATGAACACAAGAGAGGGTTGAAAATAATCCATGGAACATTATTATTACTCCACAAATTTGATACATTACATTACAATGGCCAAGAGGGAAAAAATACATTACAACTTAAAGGGGAAGTTTTAACTCTACAAATCCACTTACGATGAGTGCAAAGCAAAATTATCAAACATTAGAACAATGAACCTCCTTACAATATATATGAAGGATGACAAAAGGGGGATAGAAGGATCCAAAATCTTTCTTCAACCATCCTAAAATTCATTGAATTTTCCCCGCAACAATGATGGGTATCACCTTTAAAACCCATGCCTCTATGTACTTTTCCTTGTTGGGAAGAAAGGAAACCCATACCTTCATCATTATGGTAGGTTAGAAGTCCTGAAACCCTCTAAAATGGAGGATTGTATTTCTTCATTTTGAATAACTTAGTATAACTTAAATTAATATAACCAATATGAGCTTTCCAAAATTCCAAAAAGTCCAGAGGACCCTACGAGCTTTCCAAAAGTCCTTTCTTGTGAAAATATGAGCTCCCAGTCAAAATTTATGGCCATATGAAGGTCGGGTGTCATTTTGCAAAAATGTGAATTGTTGATCTTCCTTTTTCAGATTCAAATGCATGCAACCTCTGAAATCCTAAAATTCAGAACTTTAGACCTTTTGATTTCGAAGTCGTTTATTGTTCATCTATTTGAGTGCTTGAGAGTTTCAAAATATGAAACCCCGAAGTCTGAAATTTAGACTTCGGGTTTTGGACCTTTACCTTTTTGGGGTTTTAGTTCTCGTTTCACCGGAAAATCGGATTGAGAGTTACAAACCCAAAACTCAAATCTTGAAGTCTGAAATTTGGACTTCGGTATTTGGAACTTTCTCCCTTTCGGACCTTTGACACTTTGTTCATCACTCAAATCGACTTAAGAGTTCAAACTTTGAAACCCAAAAATTTGAAACCATGACCTCCTAAAGTCCAAAATTCCCACCACGTTGACCCCAAAACCAAGTTTGATCCCTAAAATCCAAACCCTTTTGGACTTTAGAATTTCAGGATTTTGGGAATTTTACTCACTTTTTCCATTTGGTCATTTCATATCTCCAAAACTCAAACCCGAAAGTATGAAATTCAGACTTTTAGGGTTTTAGACCTTTTTCGCTTTCGTGGTTTTAGTTACTAAGGCACTATTCATTTCCCACGGTCACTAAGATCTCCAAAAATCTGAAATCCCAAAGTCCAAAATTTGGACTTCGGGGTTTCAAAATTTGCTACTTCCTTTTCACCTTGCCTTATCTTTGAAATGCCGAATTTTTGAAGTCTGAAAATTTCAGGCCTTGGCCTCCATTCTTGCACTTGTTATTTGATCTCCTTCAACATTCCCTTGGTCATTCATTTTCTAACCTTGCATTCCCATTACCAAGCCCTCAACCTGATTTTGGAATCCAGATGTGATCTCCCATGACTTAATCAACCTCTCCATTTCCTCTATGTGTAACGTCATGTTTATCCAATTTCTCCTGAGGGAAAAAATTAGATAACATGAATTTTTAGAGGATAAGGATAAGACCACATACATAGTGGAAGCACATGATGGTGGGGATTGAGAAGGGGTTGACACAAATAATGAGATACTAGGAGAACACGATGGTGTCGAGTTTAAGGTGGAAACATGGGATGATAGGGATTTTTAAGTGGATGACATAGATGAGGAAATATTAGGCAAACATGAGGAGTGAGAGGTAGTGTTAGTAGGTGAAGTCAAAGGATATGTAATCTTAACAACAATGTCCCCTTATCAAGAAATTCCTGAATGATGTTACAAAGTTGGGGACATGAATCGATGGAATGACTATCAATATGATGATAGGAACACATTTCATGGGAGTAATGACACAATGGAAAGGTTGTTTGGGAGGAAGAGTGATGAGATGGGCATCAAGTAGATTTTGGAGAATAGAAAAAGTTAATAAGTCAAAGGAGTTAATTTGTGAGGATGTTGGACGAAGCTATGAGCCCTAGGAGAATAAAATTAATGCAAATATGTGGGCATAGAAGGAGATGAGAGGTTAGGAGGATCTAGTTGGAAGACATTATGAAAATTAAAGTTTTATGGTTAAGTAGGTGGAGGAGAAACCGAAGCATGTGGAAAGGAAGGAGGATGACCAAGATGGATATCCTTAAGGAACTATACCATGTGAAATGGATCTTTAAAAGTACTTATTGGGTGAATTTATAAGTGGTGTGTGATGTGGGGGATTTAAATTTTAGAAAAGAGATTGATGAGTTCATATTATGGGAGGGGAAACAAGAGGTAGAGAATGAGTTCACGCCAACATGTAATAAGTAAATAATAGAATCATTATGGGATATCCAAATCATGTGAAGGTAAATTAGTGTTTCTTTCAAAGTGTAATTTAGATTAAAAAAACTTAGATGATAATGTGTCAAAAAGTTGTGTGAATGTGTAAATTCTATGTTGTGGGATACAAGAATACCATACAAGTGCTTATCCAAAGTGAGTGAATGTGGGAAGGTTCGTAAAAGGAGTTCATTGTCACTTGAATGAGGTGTAATGTGTAGCAGAAGAGATGCAAGTGGTGTTGGGGGTACTTGGTGCCATTGAATTTTTCAAATGTGGGAAATTTGAATTGGAGTGTATAAGGATGGTATGGTAAATTTTGGGTGGATAGGCATATTTCAAATTATTTCATAATTTGGTTTGGGTGGAAGTTTCTTCAAGTGTTGGGACTAAATTTTTAAAATGCATTCAATGAGGTGTTGATGGAGTGTTTTGGCATGAATGAAGATCCGATGGTTAGGTGTTATTAAATGGTGTAGGGTGGTTAAAAATTAGTTTCATCCCATGCTTACAAGGTGGTTGCAAGGTGATTTTAGGGTTGCTTCAAGGATCTCATTCATGTGACCAAAAAAATTGAGGAGATGGACAAAAGGATGGATCCAAATGAGTAATGAATTGAAGCATCCAAAGTGCTAATCGAAGTGTGCAAGGGGCTTATTGGAGTGTGCAAGTGACTAGAGAAAATAAAGGGATCACTATAATGCACAGGGGACTGAAATGTGCCGAAGATAACCGTAGCATGCACGAGGGACAAGAGTGTGTAAGGGGCTAACTAGATCACACAAAGGACTAGAGAACACAAGTACAATAAAGATACAGTAGTTACATTTGTGAATATGAGTGTGAATTATGAATCAACTGAATTAGTGGGATGAAAAAAATGGAATAAAATAGGAAAAAAATATGATTGGAAAATCGTAGGCAAGTCACAATTACATCCGCCTTTGGGAAAATTTTGAAAAATGATAGAATTTATGAAATGTGATAAATGTAAAATTGTAGGGTAGTCGTATTTGTGCTTGAGTCTGGGAAAAATATGATATGAAATTATTGTAGGGTAGTTGTAGTCATGATTGAGTTTGTGAAAAATCACAGGGCATTTGGGAAAATATTGAAAAATGATAAAATGTAGGAAATGTGATGGATGGAAAATTATAGCGAAGTCACAATTTGCACTAATTGTAGTAAAAATATGAGATGAAAATAACAAGGAACTCACAATTGTGGACTGACATTGAGAAAAAAAAGATGAAAAAATCACACAATCACCTACAAGATGTATTAGTTGATATAAAAATCACCAAATCAATGCTTCTAAAAATGATGGGCTTACACTGCCACTTTGAAAAAATGAGGGACAATTATGGATTCTTTATTGAATAAAGTGGGTAAAATCTTCCGATCTAAATCTATAGCATGCATAAAAACTCAACTGGAAAAATATTATATATTTTTGGTGGTTAGGGAACTACCTCGATCATATCCCGAAACTTTTAATGATATAACATAAATTTTATCGAAGTAAAAAAAAAAAAAAAATGCATGTAAATGAAGAGTATACCTTACTCATAATGCAGGAAAATCATAGTTGTGATGCACCAAAAATTTGACATAGATTATAGGCCAATCATAATTGCGACTAACACATGTGTTTTAATTTCTCTAAAATAGTGTACCAAGAATTTGCACTTATCTTTTGTGATCGTAGTTCACTTCTCCAAGACATGCAATAAAAATATATAAGTAAAGAAGTCAAAAACTCAAGTCTATGCTCATGTGCACAAAGATTTGCAAGGATAAGAGGATTAAACAATGTGCCTAAGTGGGTTTTAAATTTTTGGGAGTATACAGATGAATGTGAAACATATGGTTGTAATGTGCATAGGTGGGTGAGATGATAAGGGTCCATAGTGCATTAGGCATGCAAATGGGTAGGTGGGATGGACATAATTAAATTTGAGTGGGTGAGGGTTAGTAAATGAGTGATGAGGTGTATTTTATCACCATTTTATAAGGTTTTAAATTTTTAAATTTCTTTTGTTGTAATATTTGATTGTTTTTGGATTATTGTGCTTTAAAATGTTTTTGGTGTTTGTAAATAAGAGACCTTATGTGTAAGGTACATTTTATAATGTCTACATTTTTCCAATTTTTGGGTTGCGTGTTACACCAGGAAGAATGCAATGTAAAAATCGAAGATGAGATGAGGTTCATTTAACGCCACGAATCTGGTTTCGATAGTTATGAGCTTAAATAGTTGACTAGATAGACAAAAACTTGGAAATTTGATCGATTGACCACTTGAGTATGAGTCTGTAAAGGGATCAATATGTTGATTTTGCAAGGTAGAGACTATTGTGTCAACCGACTAAGGTGTTTAATGATTGGATGTCATAATATTGAAGAGAAGGGTTGAATGTGATATCCCCTCTCAAGTGATACCTTTTGGAGCCATGAAGTTGCCCCAACATAAGATGGGATGAAAAGTGACAGTAAATAAATGATAGAAAAATGAACCTTGGTGAATTCATGATGAGTGGAAGTGAGGGTAGTGTTACCCCAGCCATATGGATAAAAATGTGATGATAGATATGTAAAACAATGGATGCAAGTCGAGAGACCAAGAGAATTGTTTCCTTAGCCCAAAGTGACGAGAAATGATTTCAAGGTAAATGATATGAAAATTGGTGGTTATGTGAAAGTGTGTAGAAGGAAGTAAAAGCCCATGGAATTTTATTATTAATGAGGTGGAATATAAGTATGAAAGTGACATTATGGAAATGGTGAAGTGCAAGAGGTGTGTACGTGTATGAAGATAGTGTGTAATAAGATTAGTGGTGAACACATGATGAGTTGCAAGTCACAAGACAAAAAGTGAGCTAAAATACAAGATTGAACAAGGTATACACATTAGATGGAGACATAATATCCCTATTTCTCTTTGATATGTACACATGTGAAAGATAAAAACTGGTTAAAGTGAATACATGTAAGACAATGAGTGAAAACATGAGCTAATGTGTAGGTGTGATTGAAACAATTGATTGGTGATAGATGGAATGGAAGAAAATTATAATTCGTACATTGCTCCATTTTTGGTGAGATATCTATAGCCCTGATGGAGATACATTTGATTCTATATAAATAATTATGTACTTGCCACCAGAATTCATAGCCTCGATAGAGATAATGGAAATATCCCGAGAGAGAAAGTATTACAATTCTATTTTTTGTCCTTAATTTTGAATTTGGATTTTTTCTTTTGATTTTTTGATTTTTTTGACATGATATTCAACGCTCTCATTTTTTCAAGGGGTTTAAAACCACAAGGTGCTTGATGGAAAGAATGGAATTGATTATAGAGATGATAATGCCAAGCATCAAAAAATAATGTCCTAGGGTATTCACAACAAGTTTTTATATTTGTAAGACTCTATGGATCTTGAAGAGGATAGTCATTCTTAATACACCAAGTAATGAGAGAAAAATTTCAAGAAACTATAGTAGAGACTATTGGCTTAGAAAATTTAATAAGAAGATAATCAATATTTCACCAAAAGTTGTGAGGAAAACTAAAAAAGCGGAATGTGAAAAAACAATAAGTGAAGTATAATAGTGAACCATGAATTGGAATGACATATGAATTAATGGATTAAATATGGAAGAATATCCATGAGAAAGTGTTATTTTGAAATTTTCTTAGATATATATATATTTTAAAATTTAGAAATATGTTTGGTTATGTTTGGAGGTTTGTGTGTTTATGTTTGTACCAATGATGATAGTGCATGTTGTGAAAAAATAAAGATGTGTTTGACATCCAGATCAGATGAAGGGAGGAAGAATGTATGGAGCATATAGAATGCTATAGTGAAGACAAATGATATTCCTTCTATTTTGTGTAGAGACTAGATGAATAAAAGAAATGATGTAGAGGAGTAGCGATAGATCAAGTAGATAAAGGGATTAGATTCAATGATTTGAATGATGAGTAAAGAAAAGATAAAAAATAGAATCCCTAAAATGGTGGTGAGTGGAGGAAGTGAGTGTGGGGTCGAAGAAAATGATAAATATGTCATGTCTTGTGAATGTGTGGTAATGTCGTGTTGAAGAGGAGGAAAAAATATATTAGTTAATATATGTTGGTCACCAAAGTTTGGCACTTAGAAAAAATTATACGAAGGTTTACGTGGAAGAGAAGAGTGCATTCAAAAGCATAGGAGGATCGCGAAGGAATCATGCACTGAGGACAGAGACAGATTCGAGACTTAACCATTTTCACGACGATGAGTTGTTTTTTTGGAGATAGCATGTCGAACACACAAACTGTTTAAAGAATTGTGCGACATGCATTGGTTATTTTTGGAGGATCAGTTATGAAGCACTTTTCATGAGTACAAAGCTAAGAATATATTTAGTAATGACAATTAACTAGAAGAATTCTATTATTAGCGCACTTGCATGTGTGGTTATCTTTGTAAGGGCATGTGGCTAATAATAGCATGTGACCTATTTTGGGATTAGATAAGCGGTGAAGGGAAAGTCCCCACCATTATAAATATGTAGTGAACTGTGTAGCATAGAGAAGGTATGTAAGGACTGGATTACTATGAGATTACACTATCATATATGTACACACATGAGCATATGATGCCATTATTGTAAGAAGCTTATATGTATTACTGTAATTAATATAATTGAGGTTATTGACTGAATCAAAGTGTTAATCATGGTTATAGCTTATTACTTCATGAATGATCTTGTTATGATTATTGTTTGATTCATGATACTTTAAAATCTGGATCTGAATATGTATTGTAGGATTATATAATAGTCATAGATTTGAATGCTTTAAGTCTTCATCATGTTAAAATCCTCTAATAAAACCCTAAAAAGGGGCCTGGTACCTTTGCACGCTTCGGGTGAGCGCTCAGTCTAGGCTGAGTGATGTACCAGATGCACCTAGGATTTTACTGGTAAATTCCAGGCTGCATCATTAGTTCCGTTGCCAGGACCTCTTTTTCAGTTGTTTTCAGGATGATTCATGATGAAGACGTACTGGTTGACCCAAGCAAGTGTTGAGGAGTGGATACATGACTTGGAAGAAGAATGTGCATGGAGGTTCAGCAATGGATCTAAGTTTAACACACACATGTTGGTGGAGTAGAATTTGTATGACTGTTTGTATAAGAGCTTCTTCGCTATCTTTCCGATAGAACTGTATGAGTGGCTGGTTGCTTATGTGTATAAATGGAATTGGAGGTATCACACACTTGTCTGGATGCAGGAGGAATTTTAGGCCCTTTATGATGTTGATCTAATTTAGACTCATGTTTTGGATACATGGTTCCATGGTGTTTTGAACAGTTATATCTTGGAGTACTCAATTTCCACTTATTCGTGCCCAGAGGTAGCTGAATTCAGTTTTTATGATATCCTGGCAGAACTTACCTACAAGACATTCCACTAGGGATCAAAATTGATGGTAACCCCGAACTCCGGAGAGTAAACCAATGGCTAACTAAACCCCACCACGTACATGGTAGGAGTAGGCTTGGTGAAATATGGTAGACCTAGCGGCAAAGAGGTAGAAATAGGAAAGACACCTTAACTATAATGAGGCGAACGAGAGGGCAATAAAGAAGAAGCAGGAGGTTGTAGAGAAAATGGCGTTGTGGAGAAAGATAGTTCGGGAAGGAGTTGAAGTTCATGCAGAAGACGTGGAACCCGAGCATTAGGAACTCCCCCATTTAGGAAAGCATGACAAGGAACCCTCCTCGGCCTCACATAGAAGCACGCTAACAAAAATGACATGGGCAAATGCGGGTGCACATCTGAATCCACCTGATAAATTTTCCCTTGCGCTTGGTCTTCCAATATCTAGTACAACAAATAGTTAGCAAGCTAATTCAAGTAGTGGGAGAGTAGGAGTGAGTCATATAAGAAGCACAACGATGGCAACATAAATGGATTCATTGTTATATGGGAGTACCTTTTTGGGTGTATCATCCACACATAATTCAAGCGCACATATTTTTGGACTATCTTCTGGGATTGGTAACACTTCACAGACTATCGAGGTATAGTTCAGTAATACTATTGGGACACAGGGAAGTACATCTTCTGGTCTAACCCTAGGTACAGGTTTGGGATCAGGAGGTTTAGGTGGATCTAGCTCCGGTGGATCTGGTGATTCTAGAGGTAGAGAAAACACAGGAGGTTCTGGATCAGGTGGACAAGGTCCACACCAACCCCATAATATTTACATGGAGATGTATCTTTGTCTCCCAGAGTATAGGGGCATAGAATATGTTGTTGAACATATGCACATGTGTGAAAAAATGTGGCACACAAAAGGAATCACGACTTCTAAGCGTAGGGAAACTCAATTTGCTACTACATTACAAGGGATAACACACAGTTGGTATAGAAAGTTTGACCCTGATCAGACTTGTGTAGATTATACAACTTTAAAAGATGTGTTTCTCAAAGAGTTTCACATCCCGAGTTCGAGAAGAAGAGTATATGTGCACTTAAGGATATAAAGCAAGACACTACTAAAAGTGTCGAGAGAGTATGATGCTCATTTTAAAACACTATGATCCAAGATTTCTTATGATATTCATGCAAGTCAACATACACAATGGTTTTTTTGGAGGTTCGATTACACCTTTTAGGATGGTGCTATCACATAAAACATACCTTGATCCACATGAGGCACTTGAAGTAGCCTTACACACCGAGGCGGTTGGAAGTATAGACACTTTGGTGAGCCCATTCTTAAAATCATAGATCATAGCTATGACGAATTCATTGGAGAAACTATTAGAAAATTCAGCACATGAGAGGCGCATAAGGATTTGGTGCATAGATTACGAAGTGGAAGGTCACACAAAGGACATTCATCCCCACGATCAGTGCATTCATTGTTGTTGGACCGTGAGATATGCCCTCTAAACCATGATGTTAGCCACTTTACCTATTACTACAACACACGATAAGGAAAAATGTTTCATGCTACTACAAAATCTATAGATCCATGACTCATGACACACGAAGATTGGTAGTTTATTGGTCGATCCATGATGCTATAGATATCGCAGTACGACATATTGGAATTTCGGATAACTCTAAAGGTAAGAATGAGCATTAGGAATGGGAACACAAACAGAACACTATGATCGAAATGAAGGGTGTTTTTAAGGAGGTCATGGCAGAGATTGATGGTTTCAAGGAGGATATGGAGGCCGAGGCGTGGTAGTGGAAGAAGTGATTTCCCTCACAAAATGTGTTACACATGTGGATCTCCTGACCACTACATGCATGAATGTCCTCAGAATATTACATGTTCTTTATGTGGAAGAATCATAGTTATGAGGAGTTCCTAGAATTGTATGAACATCTTAGCAAGAAGCATAAATAAGAAAACAAAGGCACAGGGGATGGTAAAGATACAACGCACTATGGAAAATTAGTGGATGGCAAAGTTAGAACCAGAATCGAGGCATTACAGTAAAGATCATGACCTACACTAAAGCAAAGCACACCAAATAAGCATTTCAACAGAGTCCTACCATTCTAAGGATGAGGTTCTACATGCACGATACGTAGATCATGCCCATCAAAAGGAGGTTTACAAGGAAACCATGGAGGTACTTAGGAATCTTTAGGGTGAAATACAATAATTAAAGGAGTAATCACAAAAGATGGGGCAAAAGAAAGCATTGGAGATGGTCTAAACTGATATGGATGACTTGAGAGAAGTGTGTAAATTGTTGCACTAGGAGAATATCATTCCACTGTTGAGGAATTGGTTAAAACAAAATACTCAAAGACGTAAGTACCGAGAGTGGATGACAGATCCTGCATGCAAAGCTTCCCACTCATAGCCTAGATTATGACAAGGAAATCACTCTGAATGTTGTTGTGAATGGGTGGCTTTTGAATAATATACTGATTGATACTAGTGCGGAAGTCAATGTTCTTACCTTATATGCATGGGTTCAAACGGGAGACCTCCATTGCATCCATCCTCTAATGTTTTCTTCATGGCTAATCGGACCAAGTCCACTCCCATCGAAATTTTAAAAGATGCATCCATTACCATACAAGGAGCCAAGTTCACTAGATATTTCAAGGTTTTAGTGATGGCGAGTCAAATAGCTTCCCACTCTATTGGGGCATCCCTAGTGCTATGCAAATAATGTTGATCTTTGGTTCAATAAGGTTTATATCAGTTTTAAAAACAAGAAGGAAAGAGTTATCATCCCTTTAACAGATGGTAAATATGCGCCCTACGTTAAGCCCTTGAGTGAAGAAGACTTGAATAGGATTTATTTACATGTCATCCGGTATCCATAGGTTCTTGAGCCATGTAAAGAAGGAATCCTTCAAAGGGGAGGATGTACAATCTATTAGCGATACTACAAGTGTTGTTTGTGATAATTGGGCTCATAGCACTTATGAGTTGGTAGGGTGCGAAGTAAAGAGTATATCTCCTAAGGGCATAAAACCTTGTTATATCAGGAGAATAGGTCATAACTCGATACCTTTTTACACTAGATAAGGATATCATATGGTATTCATGCTCACCATGGAAGAACTGTGGATAGACCCATTGGAAATAAAAATATGCTATCATATACATTATGCAGGATAGAAACTTGTTGGTGGGTGGTCCACAAGGATAATCTTGTAGGATGGAATGAAATTAGGATTGATCTTGCCACTAGGTTCTTCGGGGAAATGCACCTACTCAAATTCATACTTATCATGGTAATTAACCTATTTAGCACCACATTCAGCAGTGTGAGAGACTCTGGACAAAGGGGCAGGAAGCTTTACCACCTTCACTCTGGGTGCACAAGTTTTATTCCACTTTACATGGTTGCACACGTGCTTGGTATATATATGCAGAACTCCATAGAGAGACTGGAAATTGGTAGGATTTAATTGCAGGAATGACCCAGACATTTGACTTCTTCTCTACCAAGTCTTTGGTGGAAGAAGCATTAAAGGTCATAAAGTGCTTAACTATGTGAGATAGTGCCAAGGCTAAAGAACTCCTTCAGGAGTTATTGGATGAAGGAAAATCAAGAAGCGCGTTTTGTTGAAGAAACAAAGGCCGATTCCACACTACTTCAGCGTGCTTTCCTTGAGAAAGAAAAAGGAAAAATGGTCTACTTAGTTGATGACGAAGAAGTAGAAAATCTGGATGTAAACCATTTAATAGGTAGGTGTGAGGTGATGGACAAAAGATAGATAAGACCACACGTGCTTATCATGAACCTATGAAGACAAATAAAGTGAGTATTGGATCGTATGCTGAGCCTAAGGAGGCCATAATTTGAGACTATTGGTTAGACTCTAAAGTGGAAAAAATCATACAGTTACTACGGGATTATCAAGACTTATTCCCTCAAGGGTACCATGAGCTTAAAGGCGTGCATGAATCATTAGGGGAGATGAGGATAAAGCTTAAAGAGGGTGTGCACCCAGTTAGAAAGAGACCCTATAGGATGAACCCCAACTTACATGAAAATGTCAAAGAAGAGATTGACAAAATGTTGAAGTTTGGAATCATCAAGCCCCTTGACGAGTCAAAATGGGTTAGTCCAATGGTGATCAACATCAAGAAGGATGGACAGATTAGGATTTGTGTGGACTACATGGAGCTAAATTCTGCATGTGTGACTGATCCCTTTCCTACACCATTCACTAAGGAAATACTAGAAGGCATTGCAGGGTGTGAAATCTATTCATTTACAGATGGGTTCTCTGGGTATCATTAGGTTAGGATTTCCCAGAGAGGATCAGAAAATAATACTTTTACTACCGAATGGCGTAGCTTTGCCTACACTGTGATGCATTTTGGTTTGAAAAATGTGCCTACCGTATTTTCACGCATTATTGTTCAAGTGTTCAAGGACTTCATTCACAACTTCTTATAAGTTTATTTAGATGATTGGATGGTGTATGGACTGGTCAAAGACAATTGTGACAATCAAGCGCTTAATGTTTGAAATATGTAGATAGTTAAGTATCTATTTGAACATCAAAATCACATATTTGCTACACCATTTAGAATATTGTTAGGACACATAATATGCAAGGAAGGTTTATTGGTCAATCCAACTAAGGTTGCAGTCATTATAGGCCTCAAAGAGCCTACCAATCAGAGTGAGGTACATGGATTTTTGGGTCATACAGATATTATAGGAAGTTTATTAATTGATATGCCAAGATTTCCACACCTTTGGAGGATTTACTAAAAGGAAAAGGTATGTTCTACTGGGAGAACCACAAAGAAATAATACCACCTTCGAGACATTAAAGGAGAACATTACTATCGCACCCATTTTGTGTTTTTCCTTCGTGGGACCAACCATTTCATGTACATGTGGATGCCTCTTGCAAGGCCATTAACATAGTATTGGATCAATCTCGAGAAGGTATTATAGATCATCCTATATGTTTTGCTAGCGAAAGTTTACTCCTACATAGCAGAATTACACAACTACAGAGTGTGAAGCTTTGTCAATGATCCATCGCGCTATATAAATTCGAGACAATACCTACTAGCTATACCATTTGTCTTTTATACATATCACATGGCATTGAAATATTTGGTAAATTAGCTCATTTTATAGGGCGTATATGTATATGGGTACTCTTATTTCAAGAATTTGATTTAATAGTCTTGGTAAAACAAGGGAAAATTAATTCTAGACCGCACCATTTATCCGAGAATACATTCATGAGAATAAGCACAGAAATTGAAGATACCATGACCGATGCATAGTTATATAGGTTACAATGAGCAATATCAGATTAGAGGACATTGCTGTCTTTCTACGAACATGCATGACACCAGAAGGAATGAAATCCTTAGAGAAGAAACAACTTGTTATACACGCGACATCCTATATGTTGATTAGCAAGACTGTATGTTAGGACAAGATGAAGTATTGTGTCATTGTGTACTAGAACATGAGCACATGGATATCATGGAGGAAGCTCATGGTGGTATTGTAGGTGGCCACTATGTAGGTGACGCCACTGTGCACAAGATTTTACTCGTTGGATTATGGTGGGAAACCTTGTATAAAGATTGTAAGGCATATTGCAAGGTTTGTGATTACTATCACTGCCTTGGAAAACCAGGACAATGAGATGAAATGCCATTAAGGCCTATTCCTAGTGCAAAGCCATTTGAGAAATGGGCTATATATTTTGTGGGTCCTATTTCACCACCATCATGCACAGACTAGATCGTGTTATATCATAACTTACATAGATTATCTGGAAAGGTGGGAAGAAGCAGGGCTGCCTACAAAGGATTGTATAACAGCTACAACAGGCAAGTTTGTATGGGAAAATATTATGACAAGGTATGGATGTCTTTTAAGTTTGACCAGTGATAGGGGCACACATTTTCGAATGAGACAATCATAATTTTATTGGATGAATTCATGATTTCCCACCATAAGACTACACCATATCATCCTCAAGCAAATGGGATTGTTGAGGCTTTCAACAAACTTTTGAGCCGACATTGACAAAAATCATGACGTTGGAAGAAAGGATTGGGATGATAAAGTCTTTACAAGACATTGGGCATATTGAACAACATATATAAAGGTCGCACAAAGCCACACCATTTCAATTAATATTTGGTATGAAATAATTTCTTCCTATGGAATTCATGTTACCATATTTGCGTATGTACTAGAGGTCTAGCTGATGAGCAAGCATTATAAGAACAAATTGAAAAGGATGGGTGACAAGCAAGAGCGCGTTGGAGTCAAAACAAGAAAATTCTAGGCAGAAAGCATGGCATGACAAGCGCATCAAGGATAAAAAGTTCACAATTAGACAGATGGTTCTCCTTTATGATTCTAAATTTTTGCGCCATCCAAGAAAACTTAAAGTACATTGGTTGGGGCTGTATTTTATCACTCACATACTCAAAACATGTGCTTGTCAATTAGAGGTGCTTGATATAATATGATTACCCAGATACTTCAATGGGAGTAGGCTGAAGCCCTACTATAAATAAGTCTTCTTGGTTTTTATAATAAGGAAGTGTTTCCATTTAGATTAGGTTTCCTATTCTTCATTTCCTTAATGTATTTCCTTCTTCACCGTTATGCTTTATTAATTTAGTTGGTGTTGTTGTGTAATAAGCACGTTTACGCACTAGAAGCTAATTACTATTTGAGGAATTTTCATGCACATAGGACTCATACATACCTTTAGTGTGGGGTGACTATTGTTATCCGTACATGAGTGTTGAAAATTAGTACACATGAAAGAAACAAACTACTACAAGTGTTATTCAAGTTCGAGAATTGAAAGAAAGAGATTGCTTCGGAAGTAAGGACCATAGGTGGAAATGAATGAAGAAACAAGTATAGCACGAGGTAAGCATGGTCCAGTGAAAACTACCAAAGGAAGGCATAGTGATGAGATACTCAAAGCGCATGGAAATGCGTTGAAGAGAAGTTTACAACCAAAAGGTAGGAGGGCGAGCTAGAAGGTTATAAATTGGGTGCGAAGATGTTCCATGTGGAAAGAAAGAAAATGGTTGATTAATGAGAGGCTTTTGGTAGGTGAAGGAGCAATAAATGCACTAACTTTTTGAAAATCTATATAAGGATAGGATGGAAGTTAATTTTTACCATTGCAATTGTGATAATTTGAAAGAGCCAAGTGCAACCGAGCTACGAGAAGAGTATTCAGGTGTGAAGAGTGTGAATCGAGATGTGATGAGCATATATGTGCGTAGAGGAAGCTTGGTCCCTAGTTGCAAAAGGGTTTGAGTGAGGCAAGGTGCTCCAAAAATCTAGGGCACGTAATTTCAACTAGGGAATGCTTGAATCGAGCTAAGGTTCGGGTCCGCACATTGCAGGAGATAGAAGGTGAGTATTTTAAGTTAGAATATTACAGGTTATAGATGGCACCAAATAAATCACCTACCGCTAGAGCTAAGGGGAAGAAGAAAGTGGAAGTAGAGGTTGAAATGGCTCCTGAAAGTAATTTCTCATAAATGCAGTATCCTGAGGGTGTGATTGTGGGTCAGGAATGGGATTCCCACATCCGGAAGAGAAATATCAGTGATTACAACCATCATACACCTGAAAATAAGGAGTTGGATGCGTTATTAAACACAAAGATAAATAAGCACACAACAGAAGACATGTTGGTGTATGACAACACTGGGGAGAATTTTTTGAAGAAGATTAGAGTTTACCAGTTGTATGAGCTCCCCTACTTTGGTAAATATGAAACCTTGTACTAGTGGTTGATGAGCAGGGTACATGAAGATCTTGTCTACTTTGCAGGACATAAGGTAAGGATCATAGCCGCATTGATCTCAATAGTAACAGGTTGAAAGGTATAGGGGTAGATCTAAACGGTAATTTAACTGATATGGCTGCAATCCTAGAGACAATGAAGGAGTTGGGGTATACCAAGGGTCCACATGGCATAGACATCGACAAATTGAAGAAGTACCCAGTAGTTCAGGTAGCTGCACATCTTGTAACAAAGCTGAATGACCAAGAAAGGTGGTCGCAGGTAAACACAATGTGGCTACACATTGTGAAGAAGATGTCACAGGGAGTGATTTACAACATCTCTAGTTACATCGTGGAAACTATCATTGAAGAAGTACGCATAAGAGATAAAATCAATTTCGGGGTATCCTATTGTCTCTAGTATTTATGGAAATCGGGGTGCCCGATGGGCCAAAGGATAAAATTTGGGAATACCCTATGGAGAACAAGTCACTTACGGAAATATTTGGCAAGTAGTTGTATGAAGGATCAATGAGCAGACCATTCAAGCAGAGTTTAGAGAAATGGTATGATAGGCTCCATGCAACATTTGAAGAAGAATGGTGCATTACTAAGGAGTTACCTTCATTTGTAGGGAAGGAAGTGTAGTTCGTGGTATACCAACAATTTTGCATCGTGCGCTTTCCATGAAAGACGGGGCTTGGAGCCCATGGTGCAAATTACCATATGCCTTCACAGCATGATATTTCCAGGCATCGGTTCACCGGTTTTCGAGATGCGCTCTGCCTAAGCTTCAATGCGACAAGGTAGATATTGACTACCATACACTAAGAAAGACATATGTATATCCAAGATGGACATCCTACATTGAGAGGCTTATCTCAGATATTATAAGCATGAATCCTGTAAGCTTGGCTGTTGGAGACGTTGGAGCAAAGCACTTGTGTACCTACAAATCAAGCCCAAGTTGGAAAATAATAAGTATGTGGAGAATGATTTTACACTCCTAGGGCCGCCAAAAGGCAAGCATACAATGGAGAATGTTCCAACACTTAAGCCCACAAAGACAATAGAAGTAGATGATGAAGAAGAGGAGCATGAATATAGTGGTGGTTTGGAGCACAGAGGCAGGAGGTAGCCTACGAGATAGGGTAGAAGGCAGAGCATGTGACTAGGCCACCTTAGGGGTAAGAAGGAGAAGATGAGGATTTGGATGCAAAGACAAGGAGAACACCACTTTAAAAGGGTATTTAGGAGGATAAGGACCCAAGGTGCTACTCCATAATTAAGTACGTATATCATCTCAACTCTCTCCAAAAAGGAGACAATTGGGAAGAGAAGAAGGAAATTGAAGATGAATGAGGAGGCATAAGAGTCTTAAGAGAATTCACCTAAATATCCTACACCTCCAGAGAACATGGAAGAACCAAAGGATGAAGAAATGAAGGATAGAGAAGAAGGAGAAAAGGAGATAGATGAGACAACGGCATGAGACTACTAAGGGAATAGCAAAACAAGCTCTAAATCTTGAAGCTCAAGTTCCTAAGGGGCCAAGATTGAAAAGAAAAAGTGGAGAATATGTTGCACCAATCATGGGCTATGCTGAGGACACAGTAAAATTGTCCGTGCCCATTTTGAAAGCACAATGACACCAAAGGATTTGTATGGGTAGGAATTGATGGATGAAGATATGGCAACCATGTGGAAAAGGAAGAAGTTGTCATGGTCTATGCACATGCACATGGAATACCAAGACTTTGATGTATCCGAGGATTTGTGTGTATCAATGAGGTTGAAGAAGACACCTCAGACCAGAAACATAATAGTAAAGCCTATTGTTATGTCAGATGAACAAGTGAGAAATGCTTTAGTGAAAGTATCGACAGAGGTGACGACAAAATGTGGATAAGGTTACAATAATTAGGGTGCTGAGGGAAGAGATCAAGGCCAAGGATGTAGAAATAGCATGCCTAAAGCAAGAAAAAGACTTGGCACAGAAGAAGAACACTATTTTCATCAGCATGGCAGAGGAAGTTGGGGATAATATCATGAAAGAAAAGCCACACTTAGAGCCTAAGGTACCCAAAATGTTTCCTTTGAAATGCATTATGTACAAACCTTGGTGGACTTAGTGCTTGAAGATGAACCTCTGTGCATGCTAGAACCAAAGAATCCTGAGCAAGAAGAACATTAGGAAAAATATTCGGTGATGAGAAAGGTTGCATCATATGAGGGATTGCTTGTAACTTGCAAGAGGATCTTAAGAATCGATAAAGTGTTGAATATTTATATAGCACTAGAAGCCGTTATAAGAACTAGGACCATTATAGAGGACAATGAAGTCCTAAAATCCATGAAAGATGATACCTTGGGTCACGTAAAATGATTAACACTTGTCAAGTAGAAGCATGAGGAACTTACAATAGCTTAAGAACCACACAAGGAAAGGTTAGATGAGCTTTGGAAACTCATCGTGCAAAAGATGGACTTGTTAGAAGGAAGAATGACTGCCATGTCCAACATTGTGTTGGTCTTGCAGAATGAGAAAGGAGAAATTACAAAAGATGAGCTAGAGTCAATCATGCGTTGGATATTCTAGAAAAAATAGAGGCCACGTTCAATGATTGGCAAAATTTAGAGGTGGAAATAAAAGAAGAATATCCATAATTGATTCTTCGTGTTGAAGCAAAAGATGTTGCAGGGTAAAGTTATTCTTTTATTCATAAAAAATCTTTCTATTCTTATATTCATATTCGTTGATTCATTTTGGATATAACCATTTCTAGGCATAATGTAATGTAATTAGTGTGGGGTAATTTTGGTCAATCAAAATTTGACACTTAGAAAAAAGCATACAGAAGGTTCACGCAGAAGAGCATAACACATTTAAAAGCGCGATAGGATTGGGAAGGAATCATGCACTGAGGATAGAGACAAATTTGGGAATTAGCTTTTTTCACGATAATGAGTTATTTTTGGAGATAGTGTGTCGAACACACAAACTGGTTAAAGAATTACGTGACACACATTGGCTATTTTTGTAGGATCGGCTACGAAGTACTTTACATGAGTACATGCTGAGAATAGATTTAGTATTGACAGTTAACTAGAAGAATTCTATTGTTAGCGCACTTACATATGTGGCTATTTTTGTAACAACGTGTGGCCAATAATA
This sequence comes from Taxus wallichiana var. yunnanensis, assembly GCA_018340775.1. Taxonomy (NCBI): domain Eukaryota; kingdom Viridiplantae; phylum Streptophyta; class Pinopsida; order Cupressales; family Taxaceae; genus Taxus; species Taxus wallichiana. The sequence continues at coordinate 144,208,595 of CM031241.1, forward strand.
GCATGTGACCTATTTTGGGATTAGATAAGTGGTGAAGGGAAAGTCCCCACCCTTATAAATATGTAGTGAACTGTGTAGCATAGAGAAGGTATATAAGGACCGGATTACTGTGAGATTACACTATCATATTTGTACGTGCATGAGCATATGATTCCATTATCAGTAAGAAGCTTATGTGTATTACTGCAATTAATATAATGGAGATTATTGAATGAATTAAATTTTTAATCATGGTTATAATTTATTACTGCATGAATGATCTCGCTATGATTATTTTTTGATTCATGATACTTTAAAATCCGAATCTGAATATGTACTGTATGATGATATATTAGTCATAGATCTAAATGCTTTAAGTCTTCATCATGCTAACATCATGTAATAGTAACCCTAAATAGGGGCCTGGTATCTTTGTGCACTTGAGGTGAGCGCTCGCCTAGGCCGAGTGATGTCTAGCGTGCATGGGCTTTTACTGGTAAATTATAGGTTGCATCAATATAACAAGTGGATACAAATGATGATGAATAGATGCATATTTTAGTATGTCAAGATATGAATCACCCAGTAAGATGTATTATTTGATATAACAATCACCAAATTAATTCTACTAAAAATAATGGGATTACGCTACCATTGAAAAAGTGAGGGATGATCATGGGTATTTATTGAAAAAAGTTGCTAAAAATATTCTTGATCTAAATCTATAACCTACACATAATCACACTTGAAAAATGTTAGTTATTTTTGGTGGTTAGGGGACCTACCTCTGGTCAGATCCCTAACCATTTAAGGAGATAAAAGACATTTTATTGAAGTAAAAATGACAAAACAATGCAAGAAAATGAACATCATACCCGATTTAGATAATAGGAAAGTCGCAGCTTTCGATTCAATGAAAATCACATGGATATCACAAGCCAATCACATTTTTAATTGACACCCGTGTTGGAATTTCACTAAAATAATTATGCAAAAATTTGTACCTATCCTTTATGATCTACCTTCACTTCTCCAAGACCTAAAAACTGAAATATGTGAGAAAAGAAGAAAAAAATCAAGTATGGGCTCAAGTACACAAAAATTCATGAGGCTAAGAGGATGAAATGAGGTGGGTGAGATGATAAGGGTCTATAGTGAATTGGGAATGTAAATGGGTAGGTGGGATAGAAATAATAAAAAGTGAGTGGGTGAAGGTTAGTAAATGAGTGATGAGGTGTGTTTTATCACCATTTTGGGGTTTTAAAAAATTATTATCATTTGTGTGATTTTTTTTTGGGATTATTGTTGTATATACTATTTTTGATATTTTTGAGTAGGATACCTTATGTGTAATGTGTTTTTTCTAGTGTCAACACATTGAAGATCAGAAAAAAAAAAGGATGATATAAGAATGAAGAAGTGTGATATAATGTGCTTACCATGATGCAATTTTGTTGAGTTAGTTAGATTGAAGGGATAAAAAATGAAAAAAGTATCCAAGGGAGGAATTAATGGATGCATAAAAAAATAAAAATGGTACTAGATTAAAAATAGTAGGTGATGAAGTAGGTAACTTGAATAATTTCATAAATGGATAAGAGAGTGGATCATACATATAATTTCTTGATAAAACAAGCATTGGCTAGATATTTGAAGATGTGGGCCTCATGTTTTCGAATACAATAGGTATTATAACCTGATACATGTTTAATGAGTTAATGAACCCACCATTATGAGCATATTTACCTTCTTTTCATGGGTATAGTATAACTTGAAGAATAGGTAATTGGATTTCAAAATTGGTGGTTTAACTAGTCTGTTATGTTTCTTAGTGACATGATCTTTGTATTTTAAGTTATAACGAACAATTTTGTCACACTTTTCATCAAATATATTAAGAACATGGTAATAAGGTTCGTGGATATTTGAGTCTTGGATGATCCCATGTAGAGATATGCAGACAGAAGGAAGTTACACCTCGAGTGGAAGAACTACTGGGGAAAAAAATATAAGAGAGAATGGAGTTTTCTTAGTGGCCTAACAAAATCTAGTGAAAAACCCCATAGTATTAGATAAATTTTTATATGATATTCAAAGTGATATTCATAAATGGTCTTTGGAAAAATCTTATTAAGGAATATTTTAGAAGACTCGGACTTTCCATTCCATTTTGGATGGTAACGAGTTGAAAATATATGTTTATTTTAGAATTTGGAGAAAACTCATTTCATATCTTCACATTTGAAATTTGCACCATTGCTAGGAATGATCATATGATGTATTTCAAAGTGTAAATGATGTGATTAAGGATTCCTTTTAAAGTTGTGAGGTTTGTCATATTGGTAAGAGGCATGGCTTTAACCCACTTTGTGAAGAATTCAATGCTTGTAATAGTAAAAGTATTTTTCGAGTAGGGAAGTTTTCCAATGAAATCCACTCCCCAAATTTTAAAGGGAAAGAGAGCTTCATGAATTGAACCATCGAGTGGAGAATAAATAGTATTTTATGGTATTGGCAAGGTTTACATTTTTGGTGAAATAATGGGCATAAGATTCAAAAGTAGGATTTGTTGACAATTTTTGCACTTGTGCAAAAATGGGAAACTCAAAACTTTGTTTACGATGGAAGGCATTGATGAAATGGACCTAACTAGGGGGATGCATTACAATTTTATTGTTTTTTTAGTTGCAAAAATTGATTAACTACATGTAATCTACAGCTATGTGTGTTGTTACAAAATGTAACACCTCACATAGACTTCCATTCCATGTTCATCTTCAGCAAGGAAACACAAAATCCCCGAAGGACTAATGCATTTCCTTGATGAAGGCGGAATCACAGTTTAGGTGAAATGTTAAATTCAGAGCAACAAAAAAAAGTTGCAGTTTACATGAAAGAGATTTCATTATTAAGTTACAGGTACATCAAAACTCATTATTTCTACATGTTTAAATACATTTAATTATGTGATTGAGTTTTTATTTCATTATACAATCAATATCCATCATAAAAGATGAATGTAGAAAGAAGTATACAACTCAATTACATAAATTAATGTTATTTATTCATGAAGAAATTCAATGTTTCCCACACAAGCCATGGGATGTAACTCATAAATGCTAAATAAAGAAGCACATGTGCATAAAGTTAAAAGTAAAAGAGTATAGAAGAAACCCATCATTGCCTTGGTTTTTTCTTCTAATATTCTTGGCTCCAGTTCCAGCTCCATCTTTCATCCATGTTACAAGAAGCTACAAGTGTACTTGAAAAATAAAATAAAAATGACATCAGTCAAGAGCTCATGGTTTGATCTGTACTCATGTATTGTCAAACTACATGTAAATGGATTTCTTAAATATAAAAAGTATAAGGTACATAGAAGACTGATACTGAATTGATAAAGCAATATTCTATAGCAGCACATATGATTCCCATAATCATTATAGAAGAAGAAAGAGAAAAGAAAAACTATGGAACATAAGAGAGGCCAAAAAGCCTAATTATTTTCTAACTATTTTCTTAAGTGTGCAAGTACATGTAGTAGATGAAGAAAGCAAAAATATTTTTCATAAATGATTACTTGTACTAAAAGAAATCATTCAAGATTTTAATTGCTCAAGAATACAAGTATAGAGCTCTATCAAAGCACTTATGGCTTAAGGAATCTAGATGGTACAAGATTGTGAGATTCCAAGGAAAAGGAAAATGCAAGCAGAAAATATAATTTTTCATCAAATTATAGTCAAGTATAAGGTACATAATGAATATCAAAATCTATAGCAACTTCTCAAATAAGGCATGATCTATAGGATGGAAGGCATTGGAACACTGAATCAAAAGTAAGGAAGCAGAGTACAAGTAATAGTTCTTGATTTTTTAACAAATTTTTCATCAAAGCACAGAAAATAAATAGGGTATCTTCCAGTTTTAATGAACAAATATCTTCAAGAACCCATGAAGAGGATAGTTATAGGAGATACCACAAAATGAGAAAACTCTAAGGATTTAGATGAAGAAAAGGAATAAATTTAAGAGAATAGTGAACAAGTTGCAACAAAAGATAACAAAATTCATGATCTAATTTCTGTACTAACAGTAATGCAGTTGCTTTCAAAGACTTAAAAAAATTCAAGGCTACAAGAGAAGAATTCATTCATGTCTTTCACAATGATCAAGATACAAAAGTACAAGTATTCATATTTGCCACTCAAATAAGAATGAAGGTACAAAGTTCAAAGAAGATGCATTTTGTTGCATAACTTGGGAAAATTATAGAGTACAAATTACAAGTTCAAATAGGTACATGAATGATCTAAATGTCATAGCTTATCAAAGGAAACAAATTGCATTAAAAGGTACAACATTGAATGAAGAGCACTTAATAGTTTTCAGGGCTCACATTAAAGGATAATCATGTTACTGTTCAAGTAAACTCTTGATTATGATATGGTCAAGTACAAATTCATGAGAACAAAAGCTATTATGAAATACATGGTGACATTTCCAGCTTAGAAACAAAGCTAAATGATCAAAGTACAGACTCGGATATAAGTTCGAATGAAGAGATAAAATTGAAAGCATATGTTTAATATTTTTAACTCCGGTACTTATCAAGCTTAAAATATCACCAAATATTACAGCCATGAGACACATTTTCTAGTAACATCTCAATGAGATCAAGCCTTACAAGGTGTAAAATATTACAAGAATGAAACAAAGTCAACTTTAATGGAGCAACAAGATTTGAAAGTGAACCAGTGTAGATAAAATAATCAAAATACAGGTTCGTCATTCATGAAGATCAAACATCATTATCATGCATAATATAAATAGAATTGATCTCAATATGCAAGTTGAAACCAACTTTTTGAGAGTAACTAGCTTCAGTTTTAAAGACAAACTCAAGATTACAGGATTCTAAAAGGTTTCAACAATTTGAGATATCATATAGAAAATCACTAAGTTACAGATTTGTAAAATTTTCATCAATTGTTATTAAAGGAACTTCATACTTAGCCTTCAAGAGCCCCTAATTTTTTTTTAAAGTGCGAGATATCTTCATGGTAAAGCACGCTTTCAATGTACAAGAAGAAACATCTCTTTCTAAGTATTAAGTTCAAAGTTTTCAAAGGTCAAGCACGATGAACTGAAACTATCACCAACCCTCAATCTTAGAATGTAGGATAAAAGTTACATGAAGAGAGAAATAGGAGAGGATTTTAGCCTTAAAATTCTAATTGTTATTTCAAATGTGCAAAGCATGATTAGAAAGGAAAGAGCAATGTCAAATATACATGTTATGTAGCTCCTAAAGGTGGTGACTAAATCATATTTCTACATAGATTACAAAGTAATAATCAAGTAAGTGCAATGGAAGATGTCACCTACAGTCAACTGAAGAAGTGATATTACTTCTTGAATTCAAGGTTTCATCCATACAAAGATGTGATAATAAAATAACAACTACTCACAAGAAATGCAAAAGAAGCATTCACCTACAAACAAACGATACATCCACAAACAACATGTAGTAGGTTTTCAAATAATGAGAGCTACAGATCTTGGATGTTATAGTAATAGATTCAAGCTCAGGAAACATCAAAAGTATAGAAAGCTAGAAACCCACTTGGGCAAGGAAAAGCTCGAACATGGAGTGATACATATATATTCGAATGGAGTTAACCCATGAACATCCTGAAATCACAGAACTCTAGATGTGTAGAACAAGCAGGAAAATGTAGAGTTTAACGATGTATGTGTAATACAAAACTCGAGTCCATCAACATGAAAATTACCAAGTTCGAGCTAGAAAAGAAGATAAAACCATGGATGCAGAAAGCTCGTAAATGCATGGTGTCATTATAAATCGTAGAGTTTTCTTTTGTATTTCATCAAGATTGCAGGTTCGAGAATAGAAAATCACTTTAATACTGCATAGAAAAGAGATCATGCAATGGCCGAACAAAAACTTCAACCGAGATACAAAGGCATGACTACAACAAAAGGTATAAAGAAACCCGAGTTCAATCTGAGTGAAACATTTACCAAGTTTTAAATATTCATTCAAAAGTGTTGCAATAACATACTATGCACTCAACAATCGTGAAGAAAAATTCAAGGAAGCTAGAATGTAAACGTTACGAAAAAGAAAACCCAAAAGGAAGTTTAGAGATCAACATTTATAAAGCCATTAAAGATCAAATAGATCTCAAATGCATAGATTAATGGTGGTCATCTTTAAAATCAAATGACGGAGGTATTCAAATGACAAATCTCTCAAAACTCTTAAACCTTTTTCATCATGGTGTCTAAGATGACAAATATTACCAATTAGAACGAAGATATGACTATGAATCACCTTTAATAGAGGTTACAAACTCACATAAAATGCATAGTTAAAGACTTGAGGAAAATCATTTATGAATGAAAGAACCAGAGAACTTACTTATTCAACAATGGTGGCCACCTTGGAGGAAAACAGAGCAGAAAATACATGCTTACGAGCACCATTTCTCTCAAAATTTCATCAAAGACAATAACCATTTATTCTAAAGGAATCCATAATGAAGCTCCAAACAGAGCCACCAAAAACACAAGAAATGATACATATAGGAATCATTGTCAGAAGCAGAGAGTTCAAAAGATGCAAGAAAATGAGCTCTAAACTCATGGTGAACCCAAACTGTTTAAAAGGGTAGTGGAAAAATATAAATATTTAGAGATCTAAAACAACATTTACCTCGAATGTTTAGTCATCGACGGTATGAGAATGCAAAATATTTCCAATTCATGGCTCATTCAGAGGCTCAGAAAAAAAATGACGGCCTTATATCTTCTTGAATCTCAAACCATAATGAAATAATGCAAGCAAGAACTCACAGAGTTCAATTTTTCCAAAAATGGAGATTGAGATCAAAACAATGGTGGCTTTATAAAATTTTCGAGCTCAAACCAAAGCAAAGCAATAAAATTTATGTATTCATAGATACAGAGAGCTTAAGAGATCATTCATGGTGGTGAGTAGGAGAAAATGGCCAGGGCTTCGCCACTCAAAACGAGCAAGCAAAATGAAAAAATGATAAGCTCGACGATATTTTTAATCAAACCTAACTCATTCTAAGTTAGCATCAATGACCAATAATTTCAAGTATGGGGTCAACGACGTACATCGAAGACCTAATCCAACCACCCATTGAGCAATATTAATGATCAATGGTCAAGATCGATCGTATGAGATCGAACAAAGATACGTTAAAGCCACATACCAACTACCAAGATAAAGATCGATGGTTCTAAATCATCAAAGTACTATGATCAATGGTGCCAGACAAATAATGAATTCAATGCAGTCTAACTACCCTCATCTTCCAAGTTTGAGTGAAGTTTAAAGATCGACGGTTGTGAGCTAACATGACAAAAATCAAAGGCCCTCATAAAAAACAAGTAACTCAACCATGGTTCATATCTTCACCAAGGTTAAAAATCCCACCAAAAATTCCAACCATGGGGTGAGTCATCATGGAGAGGGGGCCAACCCATTTATCTGAAAAATAAATTACATTGACCTATTAAAGGTCCATAACTATAGATAAACAAAAATAAAATGCCAACCACAATGATTATCGAAAGTTAAACCATTACCTTATGTTATATATGGTCAATCAAAAAGGTCAAATATTATTGTTTATAATTATGTTAATCAAAAGGGCCGAAAAATATTATATGCATCATGGTGATAAAAAAGGGGCCCGAAAAACATTATAACTCGTGCCATGATTATTATGCCAAATGAGTCCCGCCACTATAGTCTAAGAAAAATAATCAAGGTGGTCACCTTTTCAAACAAATGATGGCACCAAAAGGTAAATAATATGCTACATGCCAAGTCAAAGAGGGGATCATTATGCCAAAAGTGGCCCTACAGACTGGAAGAAGATAAATTAGGACATGTGTACACCTAAAGTGGTCCCCACATTGGAGTTGAAGACAAATACATTATTTTTCTTGTAGGAGAATAATATTATGCATGTAATCACAAAGGGACAAAGATGTCATTATCAACATGAATTATCCTTCTTACACAGATGTCAACATCAGAGATCAAGAAGACCCCTTTTAACATGCTAATTACCTTATTTTTTACAAATAATGGTATTATTTTCTTACACATACCTACAAGTGGTCGCCACACATTGGGTGAATGTTTTGCAATGTATGAATTATTTTTTCTCACATAGGAAGATTAATTTTTGCATGTGCATCCAAGGGGGCAAAATTAAATAATGCTAAATTTATCATTGCAAGTGGATCAGATTACAAGTGTCACATCAAGCAAAAGAAGACAAAGATTGCATGCACATTGGAGAAGACTTGCACAATAAGCAAAAGCTATTATTAGCCAAATTATCTATCCAATTTTATTAAAAATAGACCAAATCCAACCCCTTTTGGACTGAGATTTATTTTGTAACTAAGGCTATTAATGCCTCATTGTAATCAACATGTCTATTTTATTCCTTTATTTATTCATGATAAAGGGGTAAAATTAGAATGCATGGGCGAGTACAAATTTTAGCCTATTTTTAGGATGGGTTGGGTGAATAATCTTGTTATATATTGTGTGCAATTGTAATGCAAAAAGAGTAATTTTTGGACATGGGGTGTTGAAGAAATTTTCTATCAATTTTTCCTTGAATGAGAACTGATTTCTACCTTTCCAATTATTTACAATGGTGTGTATATCTTTATTAATTCTTGTGAATGTCAATTCCCTGATTAATCATCTTACCTTACTACAAATCTGGTAATTTCTGCATAATCTTAGTGTGCATGTTTATCTTGTTGTGTTGTTGTGATTTATCCCTCAATACATAAAGTGTTTTTCCTTAATATTCTACTGAAAACCATTGGTTTTTGCATCCAAAATTCATTCTCAATTTTATTATGCATATACTCAGTCAAAGCCCTCAACAAGTTTAGTGTATCACCCTTTTTCAATTTCAGTTACAGTCATCTTTTTACCCTCAAAACCCCAAAAAAATAGTTTAGGATACATAAAAAGGAACCGACCTTGATACCAAAGACTCATCTCAACAATATTTATAACCACATAATTGAGGTGTTTCCATTGATTCTGTGAAAGTGAGAGATTCAAAACATGCTTAGAACCCCTAGTGTCATCTCTCAACCAGGGTGCAATTTTGAGACATAATTTTTTTATCAATCCATTCATGGGAATTTTTGGGCTATGGCATGGCCACCACAATGTGCACTATAGGTTTCCCCATACTCTTCTTCAAGGAGAGGAGGGAAATTATCTTCATAAACATAGTAAAGAAGAGCACCATCAAAGTTGTAGTAATTAAGGGTATAATCATTGATGATGTATTTTAGATATTTCTTATGGATCATGGTGTGTTTTTGTGAATCAAAGTTATAATGGTAAGTTTGATGTTGGATAAATTGGATAATATCCATAAACCATGAAATATTAAAAGTAGGTAATGTATCCATTTAAAAAATAAGAGAATATTCAAGAGGTTTGGAAGGGGTATGAAGGGTATTAAACATGTATTGATCCCATGGAAGATTTGGGTGAGGTTGAAATTGAGTAACAAATGTTTGTAACAAATTAGTGAGTGTATGATTATACCAAGGGATGGATGTAATAGTGAAGGAGGTGAACTAGTGTGATCTATTTTTGATGATTTTGTGCTAAGTTTTGATACTTTCACTTCTACATTTGTAGGAACAATTGAATTATTACTAAAAAAATTTACAATCTCCCATGCCATGAATATAGGTGATCTTATACATTAGAGAGGATTTCATACTAGGGATGAGAGCCTTATTTTTAACTATATTGTTTTTTATGTTGATTTCTAGTCGAAAGGAGAAAGATAATTTTTCATGAGGGATCATTAATAACACAACCTACCACAACTCCTCGAAGACATTTTTCTTCATCAAAATCAAGATTTCAATTATTCTCATGAAGATCAATCATGAATTATTCATCTTGAGGTATGGGTTTTGCAGTTTTGGTTTTGGATTTGTATCACTAGTGGCAAGGATTGCATTTTGAGATTAAAAGTGATACTATAGTAGTAGTATTTGATGGTAATAGTATTTTCCATTCCTTCAATGAGTAAAATATAACCATTACGAATAACACATAAAATAAAATAGGTCAATTTGAGTAAGTATCAAGTATCGCAAAGCGTTAGCAAGTTGATATACATTGAATTGACATTTGATGACCTTTTGTGTAATGATGTGTGAATCAAATTCCATGAGGAGTGTCATCTATTTTATAAATATGGGGAGAATAACATGGAAAAATAAATTGGGAAGAATATCAATGGGACTATAAATTCAATAGTTTGATACATAATATAAAGGTGAAGTTTAGTAGCGGTGAAATAAATGGTCAAACAAGCTTATTCAATGGAGGTATAGTGAATGTCATAGTCAATTTAGGCTTGGATGTAATAATAGATGGAATGTTACATTCCTCTTTCATCCTCTTAACCTAACATTTCCCCAATAGATACATGAGAGGAAGATATGTAGAGAATGAGTAGTTGGTCAAAGGATGGAGGTTATACTGTAGTCATAGTGAGAAGATATGTTTTTATATTTTCAAAGGCTTTTAAATAGTCTTTGTTACATTTAAGTGTAATTTCATTATTGAGGATATTATTGATTGTATGAGTGCGATAGGTAAATTTTAGGCCAAATCATCAAATTTCCCTAACTTTCCTAGAAAAGTGTGGATGTTAGGTATAGATGAAGGGAAAGGAATGTCAAGAATTTCCTTATTTTTTTAGGATTGACATTGATGTCACATTTGGAGATTAAGAATCCAATGATATTTCTTTGTGTGAAACAAAATATGCAATCTCATAGATTGAGACTAGCCTTGTATTTATGTAGTTGTTAAAGGGTGTTGTCAAGGTCTTAGGAATGATGCTATGCATGCCAAGATTTGATGAGAAGGTCATACATGTAGACTTTAACTATTTTCTAAATGAGATATTTGAATATATGGTTCATATCTGATAGGTAAGTGGATCCAACATTTTTAAAACAGAAAGGCATCTTAACATGATAATAAGTGCCCCATTCAGTCATGAATATGGTCTTATGTTGATCTTTAGGTACTATTTACATTTGATTATATCCCAAGAATCCATCCATAAGGAATAGCATATCATACCCTACAAATGGCATGAATGATGGTTCTAATGGAAGGTATTAAGAAATTCTCCTTTCCACATACAAGGTTAAGATTGCAAATATCAATACAAATAAAAATGGCCAAGGTGAATTTCTTATGAACCTGGAACAATATTAGAGACCCATCTAGAATAGTAAATAGGGTAAATGAATTCAACATAAAGTATTGTTATGAGTTATTTATGACATAATTTTTTGATTTGTGAAGGGAAATCACAAATATTTTTATGAACACGATAATCGTTGAGATAAATGATAATGTTGTGAACAACAATATTAGAGTCAATTACTTGCATGTAATAATATACCCGAACAAAGAGTTACTTATTTTTATGAAGGAATTCAATATTATTACCATATATCTAGGGAAAGAAATAGAGTACTATGATTACATGACAAATATCATTGCCACTTTTGAAATTGATCCATTATCTTATAATAACACAATGTTCCCATATTGAAAATGATATGGTGTTTTGGGAGGTTGGAAACCACATCATTGATAGGGTAAAAAAGTAATGAATTTGTCAAAAAATTGGGTTTAGTTATGTAGATGGATAATCTTGTAATGCTACGAGAGGAGATCATCCTTATGTACCTCAAGAAACTCTAGGCTGGATTCAATGTTGTCTAAATTGGGAAGGGGTCATAGAATTCATTATCGATCTCAAGAAATATGTATCTCTTACCCTCATGATGTTGGTGAGATATGACTTGTAGTAAATCAAAACCTTGACACATAACGTGATATCAAAGTCAAATTTTAAGGATAATAATTTTGCTTGACTAGATCAATCATGTTAGTAGCACAAGGATGATATAATTAGGAGAACATGAATTATAATGTATTGAGTGAAGGGAATCGGAAGTATTGTATCATTTTATGGGATTTGTCATATTAGAAGCATGGAGGATGATGGTGTCGGTAGAAGTTACCTGGGAAGTAGGAGATCATGTTTATTATGATCCGAATGAGTATTTGTGTTAGATGGGGAAGTGATATGTTGATCAATGTCATATGTAGGCTTGTCTAGACTTGATGAGAGGGAATAGATAGAGTTATAATAAAACAATTGTTAAAGAACTAGAGGGGTATTGAGTAATGGATTATTAGTTGGTGGAGCATTGGGTAAACATTCATCATCATCACTATCACTAGTGTAATAGAAAGGAGGGTTTAAATTGTAGGATTTAGAAACCATGTGAATATCATGATTAGAAACATGTGTCCTCACCAATCTATTTTGATAATGGAAAACATCAAGATGAAAATCTTTAACACGAGATAGGATATAATATTCATTAGTGATAACAATGGGAGTAATATGGGTTATGGGATTTGCACAAGGTTTTTCAAAATCGATGAAATATTCACATTTCATGTAGGGAAAATTTTAGTGGTGAATATTCGTAATATGGCGAATATTCCATTTTTGAAAATTTTGAAAAGGCAAATTTTTTGGCATGGGTCAGTGACCTGTTCGCCTAAAAATTACACTTTAATTTTTTTTAGGGGTCGGCTTCGCCTACCCTTGAAAAATATCCCCTATATAAACCTAGATTATTCGCCAGGTAGAACACTTCTACTTCACATTTTTCAACAATATGATATATCCCGTATTATAGACGCGCGACAAGGGGGTAAGTTATTGACGTGCGACAAGGAGGGTTTGCAGACAAGGAGGTTTTGTAAATATCTACCCCCCGGGTAGATATAGACAAATAGAAGAATTTGGAAATCAAAGAAACTCAAACCCTGACATTATTGCATTTCCAACCAGAAGGGCGTTGATAAGTTCCTGTCGACATGCTGAAAGGTGCGCCAAGGGTGCTGATAAGTTCTTGTCGACATGCTGAAAGGTGCACCAAAGGCACTGATAAGTTCCTGTCGACATGCTGAAAGGTGCGCCAAGGCGCTGATAAGTTCTTGTCGACATGCTAAAAGGTGCGCAAAGGGCGCTGATAAGTTCCTGTCGACATGCTGAAAGGTGTGCCAAGGGCACTGATAAGTTCTTGTCGACATGTTGAAGGGTGCGCCACTTTTTGGGTTTGCTAGGGTTCTCACCTACCACCATAATGAGATGAATTAAATGCAACATGGAGGTGGTTGTGGTAGATTTGGATTTCCTCTCTCTTCCCTCTCTCATTCTTCCTATAAATTGTAAGGAGGGGCTTCTTTCTAAAGGTTGGACATTCTTGTTTTGCCCCTCCCTTCTTCTCTTTGGCAGGTGAATTTGTGGAGTTCAAACCTCCCATCTAAAACTGTAATGCAACTTTGCCTCTTGGCACTTTGTAATGTATTGTGTGAATATTTGGAGAAAATAATGCATGTCTGTGGATGATTCTCAACCCTCTCTGTGTTCATTTGCATCCTCTTGGCCTTTCACTGCAAATCTGGTTATCTGTGCATGATCTTGCATTGCATTTTAATGGCTTGTGTTTATTGGCAAGATAGGTGTTCTTCATTCCTCGGTGCATCACCTTTGTTAGTTTAGGTTTATTTTTATGCATCTTCTTACCCTATCTCCTTGGCAAGTTAGATTAGGTTTTTGAGTAAACCCTCTGAATTTTTACGTGTGCATCTAAACAGAGGAATAGGAACCGGCCTTCATCCGGAGAGCTTTTCCGATTTCGCAAGGTCCCACACTTGGGAAAAGCTCCATGTTATGCAATCACACTGAGAGTCTCAACCCATCGAGTTGCAGACACTCAGGGGTGTTGTGATTTTCCATCAATAGTTTTGGCATGCCCGGTGGGACCAAGAGGTCATTCCACAAGATTTGAAGGAATTTTCAAGAAATTTGGACTAAAAATTACAGGTTTTACAATTTCAGATTTTTCACCTTCCAGGCTGAACTTTGAAATCAATTTTCAAGGACTTAACTTGCTCAAAACAAGTCAAAATTTCACTAGTTGATAGATCGAGGAAAATATTCAAAAGGGTATTCTTATATTTTTGAGATTTTGACTTTCAAAATTTCATGGTTTTTTGGTATTTCGGGTTTTCCCAGTTGCATTGCATGACCTAAGTTCCACCTGTACCTTTCGGGGATTCGCAGCTACACAACAAGACTGAATTCCAAATTGAAGAACCGTATCTTCTCGGGTCCTTCAATTTTAATTTCTATTTTTAATATTGTCAAGTTTTGTGTAACTTGGTAGGATCCACCTTTTACAGGCATACTCAAAAGCATATCTGCGACTCCATCCGTAAATAACTCATTCTCTCGAATTGCAGACCCGTTTTCCATCCATTTCCATCCATCTTTCTTTCCATCTCTTTCATTCTTTTCCATTCCATGAAGTTGTGCAATCATGACTTCATTTCCATCATGGAATTCACATCAATAATAGCAAGATATATCACACCTCCAACATGTTTTACGAATCCTCCAAATCAGAATTTTGGTCAAGTTCAAGATCAACATGCATACCCATATGAACAAAGCAACGCCAAGATCGGTTTGGCTATGAAGCACATCAAGAGCAAGGGTACGCATGCAATGAAGACAATCAAATGGAAGATGCAAATTTTGTGGAAAAAATCCAAAAGATGGAGGCAAAGATGGTGCAATCAAGAGCAACAAACTCAAATGAAAGCTTCTAGAATTGGTTGCAGAATCCTTGTCCATGGGAAGGCCCTTTTCCAAGACACTTTAGCCCTTAGGAGAAGCTAGACTTCATGATGGAGATATTGCCCCAACTTGCACAATGGACAACAAAAATAGAGGCCTATACACTTGGTGTTGAACAACCTTGTCAATGGGTAAGTTCTACACCATCATCTAGTTTTTCTCTTCCCATTACTCAATCAGCATGATCTCATTTGGAATTTCAAATTTTAAATCCGGTCAATGCTGCCCCAGGAGTTAATTCCATTTCTCCATTCCCTAGTCTCCCACCACACCTCAATTCTTCTTTCCCCTTTCCTTCCAAACAGTCATCCCCTCCACAAGAGCTAACAGAAATACCCCTCCTCCAAAGAAACAAGAGGTTTCACCTCCTCCACCACCACAAAAAATTGTAAAATAAGTTGAGTTACAACCCATCCTTCCTCTTGCATTCCCAATTCCATGTGGGGAAGAAGAAATTGCAAAAGTCAGCCATGAAGGATAGCAAGAAGAGGAGCCCAACGAAAAAGAAATGACAGACAATCAAGAGTTGGGCTCTTAAATTTGGGATGACAAAGATACCCTTAATGGTTAAGCCTTCGAAGAGGTTGGAGTTGGAGAACAGTGGTGGTTAAGACTAATTTTGTTTGCAGCGAGAGAAGAGCAAAAAGAAGAAGCGGTCATCGTATCAGTCGGTTGCTTAGAAAGTAATGTCCATGTTAGCATTCTATTTGAAGAGAATTCTAATTCAATTCAAGTTACACGATCAGCCATGGAGGAGGAAAGATCTCAAGAAGATCCTACAGTCCCAACTTGTCCTCTAGAGCGAGAAGATTGAAGAGTTTGACTTAATGAACTTCGTGCTAGAGGAAGAGAGTTCTATCAAGAGCGGGATTTTCTTCAAGTAGTAGAGGAGAAAAAATTTGCTCCAAATCCAAAAGAAGAGGAGCACATTCTAGTTGTGGAGGAGAAAAGTGTAGATCTAGGGGCTTTGACCACAAAGCGGGTACAAGAGAACCTTCAATTCTTCTTTCTACTTCATCTCTCTCGAGTTCTAGTGCTGAAGAAGAGTTTGATCTCTCAAACTCAATGTTGGAGGATGAAAGAAACCATGATGATCAAGTTACAGATCAAGAGGACACCATGGAGGAAGTTGAGCATTTGCAGCAGGACAAACATGAGGTAGTGTATCTGTCAGATTTGGAGGACTGTTTTGATAAAGAAGAACCGGTTGAGTTTCCACCATTCTCTCTTTCATCTTCCACGTCCCAAATACTTGAGCCTACTGTCATGAAGGAGAGCATTCATTTGCAGCATCCTGCATCTTATACCAGCTCTTTGGAACCAAGATTGGAAGATTTTAATCTTTCATGTTCTTCATTGGAGGAAGAGAAATGGTAGAAAGGTTCTACCATTGCTTCGACACCATCCATTCAAAAGGGTTTACGAGAGAAATCCATTCTTGGAGTTGAAAATCAGGGCAATGGGTATACTCAAAGGACCATACCATGCCCCATCAGGTACTTGGCTTCATTGGAGCTAAGGGAAAAGCCAAAACTAGTCATGCTTGCTTCTAAGCATGAGGATGAGCTACAAAGTACCAAGGATCAGCTGCCATAGCTCTTCAATCCCAATGCGGAACAACTAAAAGAGGTATTGAATTTGCCTTGATTGATACCTTGGTGATATGGGTAGAAGAACATCTTCTTGTTGATTTTCCACTCATCCAAGCAACCATACTTAGCTCCAAATCAATTGCATGGTTGTCACTTTTGAGAAAGGGAAGCTATTTCTGACAACAAATTGCAGGGTTTGTTTAGCTTTCCTTTGCTTCTAATTAGAGTAGAGTAGGTAGGTTTTCTTTCAGATGAAAGAAGTGCTTGTGCACACTCTGCATGTTCCATTTGGAGCATGTATGATTTTCAGTTTTGTAAATAGTTTTGGTGCTGCTGGTTTTGCTCTTGCACAGTTCATTTTAGTGGCATTTTGGTGAGAACAACTCTAAGTTCAGTGGAATTCAAGTGGCTCAGAGGGAAGTTTTCAAGAGATCAGGTTGGTTTCAGGTTATTGCTTATGAATCCATACCCAATGGATTGCTAAAAGGCCACTGATCTTCTACCTAGCAGGCAGGTGATCCCGTTGAGTCACCAAATTGTTGTAAATATCTCCCCCTAGGTAGATATAGACAAATAGAAGAATTTGGAAATCAAAGAAACTCAAACCCCGACATTATTGCGTTTCCAACCAGAAGGGCGCTGATAAGTTCCTGTCGACATGCTAAAAGGTGCGCCAAGGGTGCTGATAAGTTCCTGTCGACATGCTGAAAGGTGTGCCAAGGGCGCTGATAAGTTCTTGTCGACATGCTGAAAGGTGCACCAAGGGCGCTGATAAGTTCCTGTCGACATGCTGAAAGGTGCGCCAAGGGCACTGATAAGTTCTTGTCGACATGTTGAAGGGTGCGCCACTTTTTGGGTTTGCTAGGGTTCTCACCTACCACCATAATGAGATGAATTAAATGCAACTGGAGGTGGTTGGGGTAGATTTGGATTTCCTCTCTCTTCCCTCTCTCATTCTTCCTATAAATTGTAAGGAGGGGCTTCTTTCTAAAGGTTGGACATTCTTGTTTTGCCCCTCCCTTCTTCTCTTTAGCAGGTGAATTTGTGGAGTTCAAACCTCCCATCTAAAATTGTAATGCAACTTTGCCTCTTGGCACTTTGTAATGTATTGCGTCAATATTTGGAGAAAATAATGCATGTCTGTGGATGATTCTCAACCCTCTCTGTGTTCATTTGCATCCTCTTGGCCTTTCACTGTAAATCTAGTTATCTGTGCATGATCTTGCATTGCATTTTAATGGCTTATGTTTATTGGCAAGACAGGTGTTCTTCATTCCTTGGTGCATCACCTTTGTTAGTTTAGGTTTATTTTTACGCATCTTCTTACCCTGTCTCCTCGGTAAGTTAGATTAGGTTTTTGAGTAAAACCTCTACATTTTTACGTGTGCATCTAAACAGAGGAATAGGAACCGGCCTTCATCCGGAGAGCTTTTCCGATTTCGCAAGGTCCCACACTTGGGAAAAGCTCCATGTTATGCAATCGCACTGAGAGTCTCAACCCATCGAGTTGCAGACACTCAGGGGTGCTATGATTCGCCATCAACAGGAGGTACTGTAGATATTGACGCATAGTAGACGCATGACAAAGAGTTTTTTAACGAGTGACATGGAGATTTTTTCAATGCGCAAGTAGAGGGAAGAGGCTGCAGACGCGCGGACCTCGCACCTCGGTGACGCAGCGTGTCAGCACAGACCTTAGTGACATGCGTCAACAAGGTTGTTGACGCGCGTCACCGAGGTCTGTTGACGCGTGTCACCGAGATGCTTGTCGACAAGTGCCCTCGGTGACACGCGTCGACGCACGATAAAGAGTTTGTTGACGCGTGACACAAATATTTTTTGATGAGAAAGCAGAGGTCGAGGCTACGATGCTCGGACAAAGACCTCCAAAGTGACGCACGTCAATAGACCTCAGTGACGCGTGTTAATAAGGTTGTTGACGAGCGTCACTGAGGTTTGTTGACGCACGTCAATGCATTTTTTTGACGTGCGATAGCAAAAAAATCTCCTGTCGCACGTCTGCAGCCTTCTGTCGCACCACTTGACAATCGGAAAAAAATTCATACAACCCCCAAAAAATTTGCCTTCCCGCGAAACCGGTTCCGGGGATATTCGCCAGGTATTCTCCACCTCCGATTTCCAAGAGATCTCTTAAAATGAACCCTAATTTCATGACCTACATTAGGATGAAAGAGAATAGGGATGGCGGATTATTGAATAGGTATGTGATCTCGAGTTCCTCCTTATTGAGAATGATACTATAGGAGGTAGTATTGTAAGTAGGATCCTTGGATAATAAGTCAAGAGGAAATTGATCTTGAGGTAATGGAAACACAAGTATGCATAGTTATATATTATGGAAAAAAGGTTATTATTTACTATATTTAGTAATACATTGGGGTCATCATCATCCAAATCTTTGAGGGCAACTTGAATTTTAGGTTTATAATTGTAAAATTTAAGATATGAGATGCTATGTAAAGTGATTGTGGTAAAGCAATGCGTAAGGATTTGTTATGAAAGGTTACATGTATGTCGCAAGGGTTAGGATTAGCAACGTGCCTATACCATTGATTATTATGAATTAAATCAATGCATTGGTACTCGGATGAAGTGAATGCTGCGTGTGATGTGTCTAGGGAGGTGAAAAAATAATATATAAGAGAGAAGATGATCGAGCACCACGATATAAGTGCAAATAAGTTTTTGGATGATTGTGATGGGAAGACGAGTATAATTGAGAAGTTTCTAATGAGTTTTATCAAATTCATGACACGGGAGTTGGGTGTGCTTAAAATCCTCAAAAGTATAACAAAGGTTTTTATGACATAAAATGAAGAAAAAAACATTTTAAAGCCTTCATATACCGTTACTCATCCTATTTACACATTATGAATGATGACACTAATGAGGAGTGGAGAATTATCAACATGAAATTAGATTTCATTTTTATCTTATCATTTTCAAGAAATTAATTGGCATAAGATTTAACATATGTAGGAGGAATAGTTGTTTCAATATTATGTATATCAAAATTAGGCGGGGTAAGTATTAATTCTTCTACCTCGACGAGAGTCATCCTTAAAGAAATGTATTTTCTAATTGAGGAACATCTAATGTTAGGGATAAGTTTGCATAAGTTTTGTCAATGGTATCTTGCAAGTCATGGAATTGATAATATCATCGAGGAAATTTTGTTGCGGCTTAGGATAAGTTCTATAATGGTATTTGGATGGGTGAGATGGAGGAAAATTTCCCATAGTTGGGGAGGGTTTTTATGTCTTAGGCACTTTATAAGAGGATGGTGGGACAAGATATATGGGGAAGTATTCTGCAATCGATGTTGGATAAGTATTGAATGAAGGAGTATTCGCATCATTTTATTCCTTATGAGAGATATCAATGAGTTTTTCATTTTTAGCGAAAGATTTTTATATTTATGAATGGGGTATTTATGTATTTGTTTGTGTTGATAGTTGAGTTTGTCTCCATTGATGTAACATGAATTGAGGTATTCCTAATCATATGACCCTTCAAAGGTTCTAAAAAATTGGTTCATAGCTTCCTTATGAGGATTATCCCTTAACTGAAATTATTCATAGGCATAAAGAAGAGATTGATATTTCTCACCAAATTCAAAAAATGATATAATCAATATTGAAATGGGGCCGAAGGAGTAAGTCAAGTGAATATTTCTCGAGATACCAATAATCCATGTGGGAATGGATGATAGTGGCATGCCACTAACAAATAGGGTGGGACTAAAAGAATCTATAGGTTTCTTATTGGAAGATAAAATATGAGAGATAGGGCAAAGTTGTAGTAAATCTCCATGAGATAGTCACAAATGATGTGGATTATGAAAAAATGGTTTTTGCAGAGCATCTTGCAGTCATTTTTCCTTTATAAAGTGATATAGAATTAATATTTTTAGACATTTCCTTAATGGTATTTGAATATTTCAGAGGTTGTTCAAATTATCGAATGATGTAATCCTATTATTTGGCCTATTCGAGAGATGGGATAGAAGGTTTGAACCTTATATTGGAGATTAGGAAGAAGGGATTTTAGTAATAATTGAAAAAATTTGGATTATTAAGGAAATGGTTTTCCTTTTAAGATAATAGCTTCCATTGCTTGATAAAATTATGGGCTTATTTGATAGGAGACTATTTTATATTAATGAAGTTTTGGAATGTGTTTTTGGGAGATCATATTATTGGAATTCCTTCACTAAATCTTGGACTAAATTTTCTAAGTCAATAATACAATGTGAAGGAATTTGAGTGTACCACTCTAAAGAGTCTCATAAAAGTTTTTACAAGGACGTTAGTCATAGCATAAGTATTGATTTGAACCCATTCTTTATACATGTTTCCAAAAAAATTAGGATATATAATGGATTGATGGATCCATCATAAGAGATGGTAGGAGATATCCCTCCCATGTCCATAGAAGCTATGTAAGGAGCTAGGAGTTCATTTCAAAATGTTTGAAAAACCTTATTAAAATTTTAGGTTGGAGGATGGGATTCCCATCGGCATCCAAAGGAAAATGAGGTGGTGTAGCATGATTAGACTCCATAAGGATCTATATTGGCTAAGAAGCTATCAGAGCTGATTTTGTACTTGAAAAATGCTATATGTATTGGATAATTACATAGTGTCCACTTATTACAAAAAAATTATAATCAAAATATTAAGATAAATTGGTGCAATAAGACAACCGGATGAGTAAATATTTACGTTATTATTTTGTATTGGGGTTTTTTGGAGATTAAGTGGGATATCTACAATAGCAAAATACTTATTATAGTCAATAAGTCTAAAGCCAAGTTTCAAGGTTTTTCCTCCACGAGGATATACCTTGAGAAATTTTGATCAATTTTCCCTCATCACTTGTGTATAATGTTTTATATTTTAGTTTCTTAATAACCTCCCTAGGGTCAATTTCAATGATTTCTAGTTCATCGCATTCATACATGGTGTGAATTTTTAATGGGATTGGTAGTTTTAATGCATAGGGACTGATTTTGTCAAATGGAAGATGGTAAAATATAGGAAAGATCAACATTGGCATATATGAGGACAACTAATGGTGTCAAATTGTGACGGGAATGAAGGAGGCCTATAGAAATTAAATATTCCTAGGGGCGATGAGGTAATAAAAAAACATGGGAAATTTTAAGGGGTTTAGAATATCTAAGAAGATTATGAGAGTTAATGATAAAGAACATGAAATAGAAATAGTTTAGAAAATGGTGCCTATAATCTAAATGGGATCCATCATGCGAGAGGTGCAAAGGGGTGATGAAATTGAGTTGGATATTAATTTCTTAGAGTAGATCAGCTATGTTGTAGGGTTATACAAAGGGTCCGATGGATTCTAGAGGTAAAATTATTATTTCAATTGAATCACCATGTAGTAAGGATTTTCCTAGGGGCCAATTATATTTGGAGAAGTAGGAATAATAAAAGTGTTGGGAATTATACCAATTTTGTCATTTGAAATTTTACTAAATTTATACAATTTCTATTTTTAGAAATAATCTAAAAATAAGCTTGGATATTTTAGGACTTATTTATTTAAGTAATAATTTTTTATTCAATTAGCACCAAATAAGTGATTTCGGTGAATTCCTAAAAATAGTTGAAAAATCTAAAAATAGAATGTCAACTATCGGTTCTAAATAAGTACAATTTTTGTGTAGCCATCCCTAAAGAGGCGAGAAACACTTTATAAGATCAAATAAGTGTGAATATGCGATTTTTCTTACCATAAAACTATTTTAGGAACCTTTTGGAGAATTTTCATTAAGAGTGCTATAACTAGCCTTGAAAACATGCCTAGATTCCATAATTCTGTTCCTAGAAAAGCTTCTTGTATGTTTAATTTGTCCATGGATTGCATGCAAATATTTTTAAGTTAACTAGAAGTAAAAAATTAGTTTAGGAGTTTATTTTTAATATTAGTGGTTATATTTTGATTTTAACATGCTTTGCAAGATGAGTTGTAATTCCTAATTTTTACTATTTTTATAATTAAAGCATGAATAAAGAGAAGGTTCCATAATGCTCCATTATTATAATTTTTTAAAGTATTTTTACTATATTATATTTATGTTATTCATATTTAATATCCATAAATCATAAAAATATTATTTTGAATTTTAGTTGTGCATACAATGCGCAATTTGATCATCAAGTATGCAAGTAGTTACACTATCTTAATCACTAAAATTCCTTGTCTTTGTGTGGATTATATAAATATTATTGTGGGTTATTTTAAAGGTCAATTGACAACTCAATTTTCTGGTTTGATTCTCCTTCCGTATAAATTTCCATATTTTTCATAAGGGGAGTGAATCTAACTAATTTTTAAGTAGAGTAAGTTTCACATTGGGTTCACCAAAGTGTATGATGGGTAAAAGAGAGGTTATCGATTGGGTTCTCAAATGTAGGTATGAAATAGAATATTGGCAACACCATGTAGATAAAAAGGTTCTCTAGGAGAGATTAAGTAATAAATTTAGAATACAATAGTTTGAACCCTAAGATAAGTATTGGTTTATAATGCCTACAATAAAGATAAAATATAAGTATCCTACAAGGATTCTAAAGTAGAAGTGAGATAACAAATGGGTGGATAAATCCAAATGACATGGTAATAATAATACGATACAATAGATCAAATTAAACCAATATATACTATAATATATGGGAAAGAATGACTAATAATGATTATTCTAAATAGGTTCTGAAGAAGGATAATTAATATAAAGTTGCAAAAGTAAAATTTCAGCTGATATTCCGATGGGATTGGTCATAGTATAAGTATTGCCATATGGGTTGATGACACAAGGATTAACATAGGATATCATGGAGGATATCAAAAGTGAGTGTATGATAGGTAAACAAGAGGTTCCTAGCTAGGTTTTCAAATGCAAGGATCTAATATAAGACCAAACATACAATGTAGATATAAAGGTTCTCAAGGAGCACTAAAGTGTAAATCTAAAGGATATAATTCTTAACCATAGGATAAATATATGTTCCAAGACCTAAAACCAAGATAAATATATGTATCCTAATATGAATATAAAGTAAAATAGAGATAACCAAGGTGTGGATAAAGAAACGGGTCATATTAATAATAATGCAATGCAATCGATCAAAGTAAACCTATATCTACCGTAATGTAAACATTAATGACCAAAAACGATAAGCACATATATAAAAAGGAGAGACCAAAGAGGGTTATAAATACTTACCTATAATATGTGTATGACCACTAATTCATAATCCCTTTAAGAGACAACAATAATAAGAGAGAATTACAATGGTCAGTAGAATGGGAAATCTCAACTAGAAGATCCTCTATCCTATCTCACTATGGTTACACAAACATAAAATAGGAAAATCCTATAAGACTCCAAAGTACATCAATAAGTGTGAAGTAGTGAAAATAGTGTAAACAAGAGTAATAAAATTAGTTTTATTCCTATCGATTATATTTGGTAGAAGTGGTACCATAGGGGCCAATGGTGTTTACCTAGGTTGCGAGACCAAGGTAAAAATATTATTCACATGATCATGTAGGCGTAGGATTAGGATGAGTGAGGAAAATAAGGTCCAATACATGGCATAATGCATTTAGAAACATCCATATGAAATATATTTTTAGTAATTGCACTAGTAGAAGGATAGGAGGTAACAAAAAAATTGGTGTTTTCCTTACTAGTTTGATCAATGATGGATTTATTATGTTTTTAGTTATCAAAGAGGGTTTATTATAGATATTGAGATTTTTGTTAACTTAATGGACCACTTCATACTAATCAAGTTGTTGGAAATTTTAACTTTCATTTATTGACACGTCGAACCTTTCGTGAGTGATAGAATCATGGTCAAAGATAGTATACAAGAGGAAGGCGTAGGAAAAGGATCGAAGGAAATGAAAATTGTCATATGAGTAGCCCCAATGACATACTACTAATAGAATTTACTATAATCATTCCATTGAGGAATATTTTAAGATGAATCTACCACCATGGTGAATAGGCAAGGTAGGTTCCATCTCAACTCTTCATTAGAAAGAGGCTAGTGGAAACTAGCTTGGGAGGAAGTAGATTTTGATTAAGTAGTAGATCAATCAATGTAATGGATGGTCCTAGTAGAGGAAATTACCTAAGGAATAGTATTTATGAATTTATCATCAATATAATATTATTTTTCTAGGATGCATGAGGAATTGAATTTTCTTAGAATTATACTTCTTTGGAGAGGGTTTTTTTAATTATTTTATCAAGTAATCCCGACAGTTGGCCTACTCGAATGCCTCTTCCAAAGAGGTAGGATAAATTTTATAACCTTGTATTGAAGGTGAGGCTTAATTTCTCTAAGAAACATCTGGAATAAACTTACATCATTCATGTTGTATTCATCTTGAGTGGATAAAATCTTCTAATGTGTAATAACAATATACGAATATTTTGGGTCTATGATCCGGAGGTCAATACAGAGGACACAATGTTCCCTAAATCTCCCAAGATCATTATAGCATAGGAGTTGATTGTGAGAGTTTACTTTCGAATATTTGAACATCGAAAATGGAGTCTCAGTATGTGCTAATTGTGGTTGGTCAAAGTCAAAGTCAACCCTAAGAAAGATCTGGGTTAACTAACTAGCCACAAAGTGGCGAAATCAAGATCGGGTGAAGGAAATAAGTATGGGTCAAAGTATCATACATCTGGTCTTCGACACTCGATATCGACATTTTTTTAGTGATAAAAAATATGCGATGTGGTGGGTCCTTAGGCAAAACGTGGCTCTGCTAATGCTTCTCCCCAAGTCAACTCGGTGGGGCTATATGGTGAGTTAAGCATCAATTTATGCTTCACATCGAGTGAGTTGTTTGGAATATCTCGATGAGATATTGACAGATTTATGCTTCAAGTTATGCAAGGTGACCTCTAGCGAGCTATATGGTGAGATGTTCAATTTACGTGGTGAGTTGCTAGTTTATCTCGACGAGCTTATATATATATTGGAAAGAGAGGAGGACTTGGCCCTAAGCCATGGTTGATAAGGCTATCTAATTCTATAAAAAAAAATTCCTATCACCATTTCCCACACATATGGGATAATGCACATCAAAGTGGATAGGTCGCGACAAAAATACTCGCCAAATGACTTGGCATTGGTGGATGTGGATGGAAGGGATGGTCTACATAGTGCAAGACCAACCAAACACAATGTGGACAGGTGACAAGGTGATCATGGTAGTGAGGTAGGGGTCAATTTGGGTGACATGGAGGGGTCATAGAAACCATGTGGTAGAGGTGTCGGTGGTCAAGAAAACTCGACCGAGTACAAAGGAGGATGCGAGGCTTTCAAACTTGCTACCTCTCCCATCCAAACCAGTGTGCTCCAACCAAGTCACTAGCTTGTCGAGTTTGTTAGGATAATGATGATAAGACATTTAAATAGGTTTTGTGGGCCTCAATTGCCTATAAAAGCCAACCTCCCTCCATTTGAAGAACACACAAGCTCACTTTTTGAGCTTAGCTTCCTACAAGCTCATTGTGAGCATTGGAGTCGAGTTCCTCCCGAGCCATGGAGATCCTCTCTTAAGCAAGCTGATGCATAGTATAAAGGGAGATATTGTAATATGTGGCCTAAGTAAAATGTGAAGGTCCATATTTTTGGAGGAATAAGACTTATATTTGTTATAGGCATATGTTGGAGAGAAATGTTGGAGGGCCTTTTGATAGGAATTTTGCGTATAAGTCCTAATGGCACTATTGAATCTCTAAGTTCTCTCCAATGAAGAAATTCTCCAAGCCCAAACCGAAGAGAATGACTTGAAGTTCGAAGGCATGATAGTAGAGGTGTTATGGAGACAAAATCCCATTATATTATAGGAGTTGTGGAGAGAGAAAATATATAAGTCCTATATTTATTTTTATAGGCATTATATAAGGCCTATATTATAATTTATAGTAATTTTTGTGAGTAATTCCTATTAATTAGGCACTAATTTTGTGGGAGATAAGACCTATTTATAATAGGAAAATTGTAAATTGGGAGTTAGTCAAAACTACCCAATAGGCCATTTGTGCCACACTTCAAATTACAGAGTCTGGAGAATCGACATGGGGTGCCATCTAGAAGACCAATCGATATACCATATAAATTTTCACTTGAAGGAGAAAATTGGATTTAATCTAATTATAAGATAGGGTATCTACTTAGTGTTCAGTTCTCATTCCATTTTTTATTTAGTATTATCTGCTTGGATTATAATTTTGTATTGAGATTGCGGTTATTAAAGTAGGTAATATATCAGTTCAATTATGAACCTAGAGAAATAGGTTGTTATCCAACTCTATTATCAACATTGTGCACAATGTGCTTGTCTTTTTATCATGCATCTATTTAGAGTTGATTTATTTTAAAACGGGGTATTTTTTCGGAAAAAATTAAAAGCCTATAGGGGTTCGAGGTCACATAAATTTTGGCCTGTAATTTTTGGATTAGTCTATACACTTACAACTGATTGTGTTAATACTATTATTAAGAAGGTTGTGGTACTAGAATTCATTGACTAGGGTAGTTCCCAAGATTTATAGTTCAACAATGGAGTTAACAAGGAGGGTGTTAAACCGATCCAAAGAATCTCTCGTTAGGAGTCTTAGTAAGAAGATTTATTACAACATAGAAGTGTTTTTTTGACCAACTTATTCTAGAGATTAGGGTCAAGTGGAACTATCTTAAGTGATATAAGAAGAGACACCTCAACTATCCATAGAAGTGATGTAGGGGTATAATTGTTATATTTATATAACTTGAAGTTTCTTATTGGAAATTAGAGGTTATGAAATGTGAATCCCATTAGGCCCAACTATTAGTGGAGGGGAATGAACTTAGTTGGCCATACATCAAGAGACCCTTTGAGGTCGATTAGATAGCTAAGTTAGGATGGTATAAATTGTAAAAAATGATTTACACTCATGGTTTGTTTTTTATTCAAGTGATCCATGAGTTATATTATGAATTGAGTAGGATCCACATTAGAAGGGATAATAGTATTTTTGGAAAGGTAATGATTGTTTTTTGTTGGAGGATGCTAATTTTTAGAGACGTAGTTATCAAAATGTTTTTTAACATCTCTAGATACTCTCATGTATATAATCAAGAACCTAGTATACAAATGTTTGCAAAACAAAGGTATAATAGGATCCAGGGGAATCCTCTTGTTCCCTTTCTCCTTTGACATCAAAGACAAGGTTTGGGATGATATATCTAGTTTGTATCATTTGAGATGGTTTATTTTTCTCCATATCATTATCTCTTATGGAATGTCAATAAGCATGAGAGTAAGTGCAGCAAGTTGGTGGACAAAAAAGGGGTCATAAGTGGACGTTATATCATAAAAATAGAGAAATATCAACTTGTAGGGATTATTAGCAATACGTGTACTCAAAATTAGAAAAAATATATAAATATGAATCGTAGCATCCAGAATCTAGTTTCTAAACTACTAATTTTTAAAAAAATAGACAAGTTTAGCTATATTAAACACTCAAAATTATATGAATTGGTTTTTTTTTGAAAAAAACCTATAAGATTGTAGTCCATTTGCCCGCGATTTGGATGACCAAATCTTGTTTTTTTCATTTGGTGAAAAGTTAGATGTCATTGTCTATCTTGGGATGGATTTTATTTTGTATTTTTTCAAGCAATATTTTTTTAATGATTTTTTTCCGTGAAAGTGGTCTGAAAAAATTTAGAAAACGGAGCGCTTTCCATTTTTCCACCATAACTATATCAAAAATATCAAGTCAATTTTTTTTTTTTTAACATGTATAGAATTTCTCTACGCTTGGGATGGTATAAGTTTTATCACATTTTGATAAGCGAAACAAAAGTTGCAGTCTTAAACGTAGACATGAACATTCGTGGGAAAAAATGTCTTAAATACCTATTGTTAGTAAAAATTATAAAATTATATTTATCTTATTCTATTCACTTTAAAATCAATATTTATACGAAGCTAACAGTCTCCCCTACGCGATGACACCATTTTTGTGAAATGTTTTCAGTTTTTCAACATGGTTTAAGTCTGCTGGAAGAGTAAATTTGAAGTTTTTTAACCTTTTACACGCCATAATGACCTCCCATAGCTTTGGTTGGGGTAAAACAAAGATTTCTGAGCCTTAGGGTCAGATTTGATGATATAGATAGAACCGCGATCGTGCTTTATAAACCACGATCGTGCTTCTTAAATCATATTTACACACATCCTAATGTTCAAATTACCATGTGATTTTTACTATTTGACCTTACCGTACAAATTACTATGAAATTATGTCACTTTCTGCACGTTTTTCTTACTACTGGAAGAAAAACATCATTGGAGACAAGAACCAAAGTCAAAAAATGAAGTCATTAAGTAAAAAAACACCGGACGAATTAGAGGCAAATAGATTTCAAAATGCTGAGAAAATGTAGAATCTTTGTGAATCAAGAAGAGGTTCGTCTTCAACCCCTACTATCATAAGCAATGATGAACCGGATAATGTTTCTAATGTCAATGTTGAAGTTGAATTAAATACTCGTGATGAAGATGCTTTTAATCAATCGATGTTGAAGAAGAATTAAATACTCATCATGTAGTTGATGTTGAAATTGAAGGAGACAATGAAAATGTGAATAAGGAAATTCGAGTTGAAATCGTAGACAAGAAAATTTGACAAAAACACCTCCTAGGATTTTACGTAAGAAACATAATTATTTTATTGAAATTAATAAAAACATTTTGAAACCAATGTTTGACAAACTTTTTGAACGGTAAATCAGAAGAAAAGCTAGTGAAATTTTGGATAATCATTTTGAAATTTTAAATGATTCCCAAAGATGTCAGTTGTTGGTTAGTTTGATGAAATTGATTAAAATGAGACCTACATTAAACACCTTAGGATTGAAAACATCTAATATACATGGTCAAACCTCTACAATTGTTGAAAACCTTCATGATGCAAATCACATTGTTGGTGTCAAGAGACACACTAGGGATAGTAATATTGTGCATTGTGTACTTGACTACTAGTGTTGTAAGTGAATCAATAAAAAATAGTGTTTGATTACGCAAACAAGTCGAATGTTGAAAGTTAATCAAAAACTCTAATGAAGTAATTAAAAGACGTAATATCATTCGATCACTCAATAACACCAATTTTTGGGCATTTTCTGCTAGAGCACCGCATAAGGACAAAGATAAATTTGATGTTATAAGAGAATTTGTTATTCAATTTGGCATGATAACACTAGAGTGTTACCTAATACAAGAGATGTTGTAAAATGGAGAGTTGGTTCTACTAATCGTGAACCACATCCAAAGCATTTCTTAGATATGACTCAAACTCAATTTTTTCGTAAGTTTGAACAAGAGCATCTAGAAATTAAAATTATTCAACGTTTTTTTGAAATGTTGAAACCATTCTATGTGAAAATGAACCATGTTCGCATCACTTGTTGTTGTAGGCAACATGTTGAATTTGCTATGCATTATGCTAAATTTTTACATATTCATTCTAATTTTCATTCTAAAACTATGTTATCGGAATGTGGTGTTCAATTTCCACCAATATCTTCCAAGGATTTCATACCTATGATATTTTTGAAAGAGAAGTTGGACATTTTTATAGTCAGGATTGTTTAGATGGAAGTTGTGGTACATGCGGTAGATTACCTAAATTGAAAATTTACATCCATGAGAAAATTGAAGGTGTAATAGAACATAATTTAGTTGAGTTTGATAAATATAAATCAGTACCATACTAGTTGAAAGATGGAAAGGAGTCTAAACGGTGTGAGCTAGTTATAAAACATATGCCTATTTTTCAATTTATGAGAAAATTTAAGGATGAAATTTTTATGAGTATGCTAGGCATACACATAGAGCTCGATGGTTGGATGAACAGTTCAAGATATGCAAGAACACATTTCCTATTGGTACTATTGTTTTAGTGGTCAATTTTGTAGAGAATTACACATTGTAACTACAAAAGGAGGTTCAATCACAATATTACAACTTAGTACAAGTTACCATTTTTGTGCATATAGCATTTATACATTCTCCTGACAGTACATAGAATGATCAATTTTTTTAAGAGAGTACCACTTTTATATTAGTGATGATCGCACTCATTCTACTAAATTTGTGCAAGGGTGTTTCCAGTTATTTTATGGAAACTTGTCTGATAGGGAAATCCACTTCAAACAACATTATATGTGGTCAGATAATTGCATGTATCAGTATAAGAATGCATGAATGTTTTATTAGATGAGTAGGATGCACATCAAGATGGGTGTGTAACATATTTGGAGTTTCACTGAGGTTGGACATGGAAAAGGAGAGCATGACAGTGCAGGGGTATGTGTGAAAAGAGCTCTTGCAAGAGAAGAGTTGAAGTAAAAAGATGGTGCTAAATTAAAAGATGCAAAGAGCATAGTGGAATGGTGTATTGAAAACATGGCCTGAGGTTCTTAAGAAAATTCCATAGTTCGCATATATTTTTGGTTGATAGAGGAACAACAAATTGCTAACTACGAGGATTGTATGATACTCACAAGGTCCAGTGATATGCACTCATTTTGTAGCTCAGACGCTACTTCGTGGGCCACATGGACAAGAAAGTTGACATGTTTTTGTGCATCTTGTATTGAATTTGTCATTGTTGAGTGTGATTCACAAGAATGGGTGGATGGATGGATTTATAGGCCTCTAACTCTGCTTCCCAGTTATCAACCTCCATAGGCATTATGACTTGTTTCTGCAGATGAAGTTGCAACATCCAAGGAATTTGATGAAATTTTGATTTTGGTGCGACAAGGTAAATGGTTATTTAAAATTTTTGTATTGAGTTATGTCCATTGAAATTTTAATATGTAATTTAAATTTGAGTTGAAACCTTTATGTTTTTGTAGGACATGTGTTTGCAGTTATTGCAATAGAAGACAATGAAGAAGTAATAGACTATTTCTTATGTCATTGCATCGAGGAAAGAAATAAGTTGACTTCTCCTGTTATAGATGGAAAAGATATTGAGTACCCTACAGGGTTAGTGGTAGTTACTAGAACTTGGATTCAATGGTATCCATTAAAAACTCCTTTGTTTGGGTGTTTGAAGACTTTGAGACACACAGGAAAATACTCTTATATTTGCATCTAGTTCTAGCGACAAATATTCAACTGTATAGATATTGAGGAAGGCCTAATAACAAGATTCTTTGGAAGGTTTGATATTCATATCATGAAGCAATCATGTCTATTATTCAGAGTAGATCTGATCTTGATGGTTCATTAGAATGAATTTACATGCTCACGTATGGTATATATAATTTCTTTGAAGTGTTTAAATTTTTCAACCATCTATAATTTGTGTATTTTGTATATATCTAGTATTTTGTATAATAAGTGTTTAAATTTGTGTATTTTGTATATATCTAGTATACATGGTTTTGATTCAACTTAAAATTCTTTGACTAGTTCATTTTTATGCAGGTTAGTGGTGCCAGAAAAGCTTGGACACTTTCACATCTTGATGGTGAACATTGGAATGAATTTACCTAAGCTCATCTGATATATAATTTTTATTTTAATTGCTTAAATTTGTTAGTTCTAGATTCAAGTTCATATATTTTATTAAATTTGTGTATTTTGTATATATCTATTATGGTTTTGATTCGAAACTTAAATTTCTTTGACTAACACTTTTATGCAGGTTAGTCGTGCAATAAAATCTTCCACCTTTATGTTGTTGGCACTATTAATAGAGAATTTTATATTCTCAAAGCTAAGAGAAGCTTTCATTGTTTTACCAGAAAACAGAAGCAATTAACAACATTTTATGTATCTGTGGACGGGGTTCTTGGTTCCAGAGGAGGTAGCCCAGAATCATCGGGATCTTAAAGAACCAAAAATATGCCTCCCAAGTGTTTACAATACCATCCCTACGTGTGTGCACAGTCGGTTCGGTGCCACGGCCCACCATTTGTAAAATATAGCGTTTGACAGCCTTACACTGGCTCAAACTGCACTAATTCGCACATTTGGAAACAATAGAGCAGCAAGAGCACCGATTAGATATGGAAAAAAGCGAGATGCAGACTATTGTAGAGCGCTCCCCACACCAAGGTGTAGGATCCAACGAGATGTCTCTAGGTGCCACGAGTCCGAGTAGTCACTTGTCAAATTTGAATGGTTTTTGGTCTCAGGGCTCTTAAGGGACTACACCCAAATGAAGTATCCTGGAAGCAACGGAATTTTTCGTGCACCAAAATGATGCCTCCTCTAGTGTTCACCTAGCCACCCAGATGTGTCGGTGTAGTTGATTCATGCCACGAGCCACCATTTACAAAATATAGTATTTGACAGCCTTACACTGGCTCAAACTACACGATTTCACGTGTATTCAAACAATAGGGCAGCGAGAGTACCGATTGGAGAAGGAAAAAATCGAGACAGAATATTGTAGAGGGTCACTATGTTGAGGTGTAGGATCTAACAAGACATCTCTAGGTGCCACGAAGTTTGAGTAGTCATCTGTCGAAGTTGAACATTTTTTTGGTCTCAGGGCTCTTAAGGGACTACGCCCAAACAAAGTAGCCTGGAAGCAACAACATTTTCATGCACCAAAATGATGCCTCCCGTAGCATTCATCTAGCCACCTAGACATTTTGGTGCATTCGGTTCAGTGACATGACCCACCGTTTGTAAAATATAGTGTTTGACAGCCTTACAATGGCTCAAACTACACTATTTTATGTGTTTGGAAACAATAAGACAACGAGAGCACCAATTGTAGATGGAAAAAATTGAGACAAAGATATTGTAGAGGGTCCCAACGCTGCAATGTAGGGTCCAATGAGACGTCTCTAGGTGCCACTTGAGTCCGATTAGTCACCTGTCAAAGTTGAATGGTTTTTTGGTCTCATGGCTCTTAAGGGACTACACCCAAACGAAGTAGCCCGAAAGCAACGACGTTGTCGCGCATAAAAATGATGTCTCCTTTAGCATTCACCTAGCCACTCGGAAGTATTGGCGTAATCATTTTAGTGCCATGACCCACCGCTTGTAAAATATAACGTTTGATCGCCTTACATTGGCTTAAACCGCACTATTCCACGTGTTTGGAAATAATAGGGCGTTGTGAGAGGACCGATTAGATATAGAAAAACTAAGATAGAATATTGTAGAGGGTCCCCACTCCAAGGTTTAGGATCCAACAATACATCTCTGGGTGCCACGGAGTCCAAGTAGTCACCCGTCGAAGTTGAACGGTTTTTTGGTCTCGGCTCTCAAGGGACTACGCCCGAATGAAGTAGCCTAGAAGCAATGACATTTTCATGCACAAAATTATACCTCTTCTAGTGTTCATCTAGCCACTTGGATGTTTCGGCGCAGTCGGTTTGGTGCCATGACCCACCGTTTGTAAAATATAGCGTTTGACAACCTTACACTGGCTCAAACTACATTATTTCACGCATTTGGAAACAATAGGGTAGTGAGAGCACCGATTAGAGATGGAAAAAATGAGACAAAAAGTATTGTATAGGGTCCCCACGCTGAGGTGTAGGATCCAATGATATGTCTCTAGATTCCACAGAGTCTGAGTAGTCACCCGTCGAAGTTGAACGGTTTTTTGGTCTCAGGGTTCTTAAGGGACTATGCCCAAACAAAGTATCCTAAGAAATAACGTTGTCACGCACTAAAAAAATGCCTCTTCTAGCATTCACCCTGCCACTCGGACATGTCAAGCATAGTCGATTCGGTGCCATGACCCACTGTTTAAAAAATATAGTGTTTAACAGCCTTACACTGGCTCAAACTGAACTATTTCACTTGTATTCAAATAATAGGTCAGCGAGAGCACCAATTGGCGATGGAAAAAACTGAGATAAACTATTGTAGAGGGTCCTTACACCAAGCTTTAGGATCTAACGAGATGTCTCTTGGTGCTATAGAGTCTGAGTAGTCACCCGTTGAAGTTGAATAGTTTTTTGGTCTTAGGGCTCTTAAGGGACTATGCCCGAACGAAGTAGCCGGAAGCAACGACATTGTTACACACTGAAATGATGCCTCCTCTAGCATTCACCTAGCCACCTATATGTGTTGGCATAATAGGTTTAGTGCCATGACCCACTTTGTTTGCAAAATATAGCATTTAACAGCCTTACACTGGCTCAAATTGCACTATTTCGTGCGTTTGGAAACAATAGGGTAGCGAGAGCACCGATTGGAGACGGAAAAAAAATTGATACAACCTATTTTCGAGGCTCCCTATGCCAAGGTGTAGGATCTGTCAAGACATCTCTAGGTGCCATGGAGTTTGAGTAGTCACTCATTGAATTTTAATGGTTTTTTGGTCTCGGGTCTCTTAAGGGAGTATACCCGAACGAAGTAGCTGGAAGCAAACGACGTTGTCGCTCACCGAAAAGACACCTCCTCTAGCATTCACCGGACATTCGGACATGTTGGTGCAAATCGATTTAGCACCACGATGTCATGAGGCATGACTTCTCACTACTCACCTTTGTTCATTTCCTAGGACTTCCTAGAAAAGGTAGTTTGTAAACAATTATGCCACGAAGGCTCAAGGAATGTTAGGAAGGCTCCGGATCGGGTGGTCTGACTCCAAACTAGGCTTCCTAGATCCCTCCATAGCACCCAAAGGCATATACCCCCAATCAAACATGTTGGCAGTGACAGTTTGTTGGACCACGACATCCCGAGGCATGACTTCTCGTGCTACTTGGCTCACATCAATGAGATTGCAACAAGTTTAACACATTACCATGTAAATACTCTAATGGTTGTTTAATCTCTTTTTAAAGCATGCTAATACACAATAGAGTCTTAAGAATATTTTTGTCATATCTTGTGCCAACTAAGTTCTACAATGTTTCGTATTTTTTACAAGTGAATTCAAATTAGGACCTTATTGTTACACACATCAATAACAAGTTTAATTTGGACTAATACTTAACAAATAAATTGTAAGTACACTAAAAACATATAAAATGACTTGTAATAAATCCCTCAAGACCATTTTTAATTGTGTACATTTTGTCTCACTTTGGAGTGTGTTAACCATGTGCTTAAAATAAGAAAATTGATATAAGTCCACACTTGAATCTCTTGAAAAAAATGATCTTGCACCCAAGAACCTTCAAAACCATTATATAACATAACATCATATATCATATATCATATCCATAATGGTCACATAATCGAGGCCATCAAATCAAATCAAACATATAGAACTAATATGGTTATGAAAACATACATAGAAGGATATCATGTGCAATGAAATCAAATCAAACATAGAAGTAATATCGTTATGAAAACCAACATGGATATAATGTATCAAACTAAGTGTGTTGGACGTGTCTCTGAAAATATAAGTTCATAACATGTATCGAACTAAGTGTGTCATACATATAGGACCACATGCGGTCACATAAGGCTATATACATGGACTATATGAAGAATCATGAACTAGGACCAGATGGCATATATATATATATATATATATATATATATATATATATATATATATATATATATATATATATATATATATATCCAGTCCTATGAATCTAATCATGAAACATATTCCCTCTCTTCACCCTGCTAGAAGAAGCATGTCCATGACCTGGGGATGTAGTGGAGGGAGATGCCACTATGGATTTCATCTGTGTGGTCCTAGGCATCTCTAAGCAGGCCTGTAACCTAGCCTACACATTCATAAACAACAAGTTTTTAACACCAATTTTTTTAAAATACATTCAAAATTTAGAAACTGAGAATTTAGTTAATGCATGTGAAATCTTACCGCAATCTCATGATCCCTATCAATTTTTCGTCGATGCATCACAGGTCAATGGTAGACTCATGAGGGGTAAGCTACATACAAATAAATAGTTCAAATTAAATATTTCATGTACAAAATTTGATATTGTAGATTTAAGTAATAAGAAAAAATTCCTCCAAAATTTAACAAATTTGAAAAATTGTACCTCAGTTAGTGGATCTGCAGATGCTATGGCAGTATCTACAGCAGCCTCCACAATCAATATATGGAGGAGTCTCTCTAGTATTCATAAGCTATACAAAAAATATGTACATATCAATATTAATCTACATGACTACCACATAATAGACCCAAAGCATAATCAACACATAACAAACCAATACATATTAATTTGCTAATAGAAATGAACCAAGGAATCTAGGTTTAATGATCTTTCTAGGAAGCTTTGATGTTACTCAAGTCTCCAAAATTCCTACAAGAGTAGATACACAACTGAACTTCCACAATTAGAAACAAAGTGTAAAGAGAAACTAACCTGTGTAAAAACAATGTGAGGCGTGCCGAGTCTCAGCCTCGGTGCCTGAGCAGATGATGACCCGTCAGTCTCCCGCATATAAAAAGAAAAACATAGTAATATGTACATGTACACGTGAAAAATTATAATAATAAAAGTGCAATCAAATGAATTTGAAATGTAAGCACAACTTGAAACTTACATTTGTAACACACCCAAATTGTAGTAGCTTTAGCATGTCGACACCCGGATGTGTCCTTCACTGCTCTTGTTGTTTAATTTTTTTTTAAAAATAGTTTTTACATGTATATACATGACGTAATCAAATACATATATATTAAAATCTCAAATGAATTAAACTATTGTATGTATGTATGTATGTATGTATGTATGTATGTATGTATGTATGTATATATATATATATATGATATTTATTTGACATTTACCCGTGAAAGACCAAGATCATTTGCACCAGTTCTAAAAACATCCACCATCATCTCATCTAGAGAAAAGAAATCACGTGATCTGTAAATGATGTCTTGCCCGCATGATGCATATGGCACCACATGATCCACAAGTGGTGTGGTGCACTAGAATTGGCACCTCCACCAACATCACCAAATGCAATCTGGTAACTATGATGGGTCAAAGTGTCAGTGAGCTCCCTTAATGCATGTAATGTGGCAATCTCCACAACCTCCTTCACTTTTGGAGGGATAAATGAAGGAAATGGGGTTTTGGGGCGTGGGGATCCTTGGTTGACCAATGTGTGCACCAGGTCTACTATGTGTAGAGCCACCTCCTCACCCATAAAACTCAGAAAAGTCAAAATAATTTGGGACCTCATTAAGCATGAACTCGCAATATAATTTCTTCAAAAAATAGAGAGGAACCTCATTGTTGTTGCATGGTGGATAATAAAAAACCATCCACCATCAGTCCCAAAAATTGTTCTTGATTTAGTTATCATTACACCAACGGATTGGGAACCATTTGTAAGTAGGTAAAGGGGGCATTAGTTCTCGGGTCAATAAATAATGCACAAATGCGGTCTTTTGTAATTTTTTTGTCTTTTACGGCCGTATGGGATAATTTATCTGCATACCACCGCCTACAATCACCTCTAAAGGTATTCCATCTGTCTATTTGGTTGGTTGCGGAGTTGACTTCATCAATCAATGTTTGCAATGTGTTGGCTAAAGTCCTGCGGGATGGATTTGTGGCATGATTTTGTCTTATAGTCTGAATAAGGTTCTTAATGGAAATTTTATTTTGTCAGATTCTTCCAATGATATCAGCTTGTGTTCTTGTTGGTTTTGTGGGGATAGAAGGAGCCATAGGAGGTAAATCTATGTTTGGAGAAGGGTTTTGAGGAATTTTTGGAGGGTTTTAAGGAATATTTAGACAGGCTTTATAAGATTATGAACTTATCGAGCAAATCGAAAAAATAAAAAAATTGTATACATAAAAAAATTGAAAAACCCATGAAAATCACAAAAATAACCTAAAATGCAAGAAATTTGATCAAAATCAAGGGCTTACCTCTTTGTCTTAGCGAAATTGTTGAAACTTTCATGATCCAGAAGTCTGAGGAGTAATTTTCGGGGGTATTCAAAGCTCAAGTGCCAAAGGTCTAGGAGAAATCTTGGTTTGTAGGGGAAAATGGGGGAAAATAAGGAGTTGCAAGTTTGTCTCGAGGACCACGAACACAGCTTTAAAACCACAATCACGCTTTTAAACCGTGATCGTGGTTTTAGGTTCAGAAATCACCAAACCTGTGAAAATAATTCCACGATCGCGGTATGTAAATTTCGGGT
Source organism: Taxus wallichiana var. yunnanensis (assembly GCA_018340775.1). NCBI lineage: Eukaryota > Viridiplantae > Streptophyta > Pinopsida > Cupressales > Taxaceae > Taxus > Taxus wallichiana. The sequence continues at coordinate 144,247,249 of CM031241.1, forward strand.
TTTTATGTCCATTAACTTGTTGCACTTACCCATCATATATAACTATCTTAGGAAGGCCATGAATATGAGATATTATATGATGAGATATAGATTTATTAATTAGATATATAAGATATTTACACAACAAGTAATCCATGTCCAAGTGATTTTTCTTCAAGAATTATTACTAGAGAAGATTTTCGTATGGGATCAATCATTCAATAGGTTCACAAAGGGGTTGATAGTATCTAGGTGGAAAAATATAAAATAAATACCTTTCAAACAAGATCGACCCTATAAGAATATTCGTATAGGGAATTTGACATTGGGATAGAAAGTGTGAGTTTATACTTGTATCGATCATGCAAAGAGGATTATACATAGGGGATAGTGGAATTTAGAAGAGTAGAAAATAAAAGGAGCATGGATTTGACCTAGTTTAAGTAAGGTAATACTAACTTCGGGCTCGCCGAGTATATGATGGTTAAAAGAGATATTCCTATATAGGTTTTCAAATGTAGGGATCGACTCTAAGACTTCCCATAATTTGTAGATACAAAGGTGCTCAAGGAGTGATAAAGTCATAAATGTAGAGGATAGTAGTCGTAATCCGAGGATAGTTTTGGTTCTAAGGCCTACAAAAATATAAAGATAGGTATTAGACTAGGATTGTATATTAAAAGAGAAATAACCGAGGGCTTGGATAAATCGAAGGGCGAGAGTAATAATAAGACAATGTAGTAGATCAAAGAAAACTTGGATTTACTATAGTATATGGAAATGGATGGTTGATAATGAGATATAAATACATACAAAATTAACACTAAAGAGGTTTAAAAAAAGATACATGTAGCGCATGTGTGTGTAACCACTGATGTGTAATCCTCCTAGAGACAACAACATCGAGAGATAATACATATGGGTGGAGAAGAAGAAATATCGGTAATAAGATGTCCAATCATATCTCACTATAGTGACCCAAATGTAAAATAGGTAAGTTCCAAGACTCTAAAGTACATCAATAAGTGTGAAATAGTGTGAGAAACATTAAGCATGAGTCTATGAAAATGATTCTTAATTGGTGAAACTACTAAGAATACAACGAGCTATAAATAACTGATGCCATCACCTATGGGAAATGGTGTCATATACGAAAAAATGATTAAAAAGTGTCATTGTTTATGGGTGATGTCCTCAAACGTCGGGGAAACCCAAAGGTCGTAAGATATATACATAAGGAGTAGATGTCAAAATGTGAATGGGGAAAATGATGAAGGTCCAAGGTGACCAAAAGCAAGGATAATACTATTTAATAAGAAGAATCAAGTAGACATAGTGGGAGAAATAGACATAATGAGTGAAATGTGTGATAAAAGGGAATAAATGAGGCATGTATAAGGTGAATAAGGATAATAGTGACATATCTCAAATTTTGTGGTCTATCCCATATGATCAAGTCTCCTCATACTCAAATCTCATAAGGACCCTTAAGGTACTCACTAATTAGAAGAATGCATCAATAAACCCTACATAAAATATAAGGTTAGAAATAATTAAAAATATAGTTTATACATACCATAATATGCTATGAAAAGATCCAACGTTGACCTATTAAACATATGAAATCCTTAAAAATGTGATATTACATGATAATATATGGTGATAAAAACAATTATGTCATACATATCCCAATATATGACATATGATTAAGGGTTTAACAGTCTATGTCGTTTTGGATGTAGTTAAATGTGTTCTATATTACTCTAGAATTTAATATTTAACAAAGAAACCGAAGATCACTAACTCGCATCCCGATAATGGATGCATCTATAAGTCTCACTTCCACATGAGCATGTGATTCCTACAAATTTTTGTATTTCAAAATCATTTTCATGAATTAAGGATACACATGCATTCATTAGAATTAATACTACTATTTTAATAATTAATAAGAAAACTAGTGCAAAAATTATGTCATTATTGCTAGGATCATTCCTTGACAATATCAAATTTCATGAAAATAAAGACACATACATTCAAAAGTTAATAATCACACTATACTCAAAATAAATTGTAGATTTGAAAATAGATTCATTTTTTTCATAACTAAGAAATCTACCTCAATTAATTCCCTAACTATTTTAAGGTAGATAAAAATTGATATGATAGTAACTTAAAATATTATGATAAATAGATATAAATCTATCTCACACGGTGGATAAAAATATTTTTAAAATATTATAAATAAATAAATCAGTAAAAATACATAAAACTAAAAATATTCAAGTAAAATATGGATGCATTGTTCCTCGCTATATTTAGGCTATTTAAAATACACTTTTGGTCATTTATATGTATTTAGTCAAGTTTTAGTAATGGGACATTTTTTTATTGGTAGATGATTTTGACCGAGCTTAGAACCGGGAGTTCATGGGTCTCCACCCAAACATAGAATGATATTTAATAATAACCACAACCAACAGGGCAATGAGAATACATAGAAAATAGAACCATGCTACCCCGAGAGCCTCGAGATAGCTCTACTCTAACAACCATCGAGTGAGGGATAATAATATAACATATTATTATATCTCCCTATTTTATTTTTTTCTTCCCGACCTCATATCACGTGACCCAGTTTGGTAACAACAATCATTTACAAACTGTTGGAATCTAAGGGGCATGTTTCAATTAGGAGAATGCTCTTGATAGTAATCTATTTTTTCTCGATATATCAAATCCATGACCTCTTTTCATTTCGCTTGGTGCCTTCTTTTATTCTTGTTGTACCTTTCTCTCATTTGATTCTGTTTTCTTGATTCCTCCATGGCGAACCTTATCTGTGGATTCTCACACCCGATCTCAAGAGGGATAGTTTGAGCCACTACCACATGGCTTATTATTTTTCTCTAAGGATTTCTTCCATTTGATTTATGGGAAAGATGCATGTAAGTGACCAAAAGTCTTACAAAAATTACACATAAATGCCATATTATCATAATCTAAAAACTACACATGCTTCCTATTCCCCACTTTTAGGATGATCTTGTCTCAAATACCCTTGCTAAGATCAATTTCCATGCATATCCTTGTGAAAGTTCAAATTCCACTCACAGCCATGGAATTATCAACTTTTAGAAATCTCCCCAGAGTGTGGCCAATGTCTGCCAAAGTTGTAAAGGAATATTCGGAAGCCGAACCCACACTGGAATTTTATTCACTTAGAGGGTATTTAGATCAAATTCGGGAACCATGGAGTGAGGAACAGTCTAACATTTCCCCAGAACCACGAGACCATCCGATAGAAATCATGATAGTACTCTTCATTTTGAAACTAGACAACAAAGAATACCTTGGAGTAGAAGGATATCTCACATTTATTGGTCCAATTTTTAGAGATCCACTGTGTAAGAGCATAAGCTTCTAGCCATAACCTTTAAATCTCCCAATAACAAATAGCTGAGATAGGGATTTCATATGGCCATTTACCTCAAAGCTTATCCAAGGTAAGAATCAAAATCTCCTCTACTAGGTCAACAATATATGTGTGGGAGCCATTCAAATTGGAAGTTGAACTCGGATGGTGGCCTTGAAAGAAGTTAAGTTTGGGACAGACCCACCACTTCCCAGCTCGACGGAACCCCGATTGAAATGCCTATCTCAACCGCCCCTGGAATACCCTTGCTCGGACCGTCATTTGAGGTATAGGGAAATTTATGAGATTCAAAAAGTGGGGGAAAAGATGGCTTAGAGGATTTGTTTCTGCTCTAATTTTTAGATCCTCTACAAAAATACCTTATATTTACTACTCGGATTGTCGAAATGTTTGTTACATTCTACATGCTTCCCGGTGATGAGTGCATCGCCCCACAATCCAAGTAGTTCTTCCTCAATTCCCATCATTGCCTCTTGTGCTTGAACTAGGATTACGAATGAGAATCTCATCCATTTCCACTACTTCGCCCATGAAGAAAAAACCATAATAGTGCTCACTCGAATTTCCATCATAAAACTCCAATCCTCAATTCAATTTTATCTACATTTTTAAGAAACTAACAATGTTCGTTATAGGACATATTTTAATAGTAGAAGAAATTGAGATAAATTATATGCATTAGCACATTAATATAATTATAATGAAAAGACTTGAAATGAATTTTTGTACCTTTTTTAATTCTTTTGACGACCTAGAAAATATTATTATCGGACAAAATAAGGACATGATTATAGGTAACATAAACTATTAAGAATAAAAGTCTAGATAATACATGTAGTATTTTTAAGGAGACAAATGGAATGAAAACAATGAATATGATGTACAAAAATATACATAGAAGACAATAAAATAAAATAAAATATTAAATTAATTTTTGGATCCATTTTTAAAAATGATTACCTACGAATAATTGTTTTTATAAGAAAACATAACTCACCACCGACTAGAAATAAAATTTAATGAAGAAAGGATGAGTGATTCTAGTACTAATATGGAAAATAAACTATAGAAGAATAATTGTATTCACAAAATAATCATGTATTATGATACAAGGTGAAATAAGGTGATATTGATTTTTATTCATATTATTCTAAAAATATAGAAAATATTATTTTCAAAGGATGTTTTTAAATATATATTATAATTATGTTATATAGACATGTTCTAATGATCTCAATATCCTTATGTTTGTCACTCTAATTTTTTTATACATGATAACTTTGTACTTAGGATAGGGCCTTAGATCTTATTCATAACGGGGTAGGTTACGATAGTATATAGGATACTAGTCACATACACCGTGAAATTATGTTCATTTTATGGTGACACAAAAATATCGATGTAAATATGTCTAGAATGAATTGGTATGGGACAAAGAATGTGCAAAATAATAGAATAACCATACCTCTTCCCATAGAATTCCATTGAATAACCATACATCTTGCTTTTGTCCATATTCACAAATGGATCTACAAATTATGTGTGCTCTACCTCTTGTGCTCTCTAATACCCCCGTAAGCATGCTTTTTCTCTTGCATTATTTGGTTCCCCTTTTACATGTACCACCCCTTGCAAATTACTTTTGTTTATTAAATAAATTTCTTTTATCCTTCAAATGTTACATGATGTTGTATTGATTAACATTTATCCCATAAGACCCCACACTTTTGATACAATTTCGCATGTGTAGTCTTTCTATCATTGACCGACATCTATTCCACTCACTCATGCCCCAAACTCCAAAACATAATAAAAGACCTTCTTAACAATGGTGAAATTTCTAATAAACCTCTTTCTCCTCCTACTGCACCTTCTAACACCCATGCACTCACTTCACAAGATGATACAAATTTCAATTCTTTTCTATGCATCACTTCTACTTCATTTGAATATAATCCTCCACCATCCTACATCATTATTATAACATTCATTATAATCCAAAAATAATATATTATCATCCTTATCAAGACCTACATAACCATTTTCCCCCTTTTAACCATCATAAAATATCCTTTTATATTTTACATCCTCTTCATCACTTGGCTAATCCTCTATAAACCCATAGTCATTCCTCTATTTATCATCCCTACATTATTATACTCACAATGCTTCCATTAATTATTACATATCCTACCCGGGTATTTAGTACCTTCATGCATAAATTCATCCCCTTACCCCCATCATTATTCTTTCATGCAACATTATTGTTTCCTTCTCCCCATCCCATCTTACATCATTTAATGTTTTCATTAGTGCACCATTCACATAACTTTCATAAAAGTCATTTCAACTTATTCTCCCACATCTCCTCCAATGTAACTTATAATTTATCATCCATTGAATCCTCAAGTTATATTAATATAATAACCTCATCCAACTCGTCATATGCCATGTAACACCCACAATTTTCTAAGCTCAAATCAAAATAAAACCTAATAAAAATTATGGTAATTTTTTAAAAAAAAAAAGGGTTTGTAAGGGTAAACATTATTCACAAGTTAAATAATTTTCTCGAGTAAAGGTTCTACAAAACTTGGAGGAAGTTGAAATTAAATTAATAATTAAATATTATTAATTTACTTCCTAACTATATTTACGGTTTAAAATATTAACTAAGTCCATAATTTATTTATTTACTCCCTTATTAATAATTGTTTAACAAATTCCTTTTTATTTAATCAAAAGAACCCATGCACATTTGCTTAATTAATTTCCACAAGAAAGTCACAACTTTGCTAGTCACTAAGTGGCCCCATTTAACCCATTACCCATGCCCTTTTTATTATCCTGCCGAAGGCATGGATATTGTCTTCACCTTACCAATTAAACATTTGCATTGTTTTCAATCGGATTGTGACATCTGTATTTAAATGGGGCTCAACTAAAGTTTTAGGTTTTGATTTTTTTATGTTGGCAACATTTTATTGGTCATTGCCTTTATGTAGCACTGTTCAGTGAAAAAGCGCAGCAGTTGTAAAACATTAATGCATTGACTGTAATGCGTATAGATTAGGTCAGTTTTGAGTGGCTCGAGGGGAAATATGTTTCTTCCTTTCAGGCTGTTTATCTTGCCATTTTCATCTACCTGCCAGGAGGTAAAGGAATCTGAAGAGCAAGGTGAATTTTCATGTCAGTGCAATTTAAGTTCAACGATTTTGTTTATGTTAATTTTTCTGTGTTTTTCTGTGTTTATGTTTCTTATGATTTGAAGCTGCCTGTACATTATGAATGATTTTACTTTGCTATGGATGTTCTACAACATATTGTAGTTGCTTGACTGTATTGTAGCTGCTTGATTTGTAAGCATTCTAAAAGCCTTGGCAGTCACTCCCTAAAGACCACTCACATGAAGGCGGGAACTCAAAATCATCCATGATTTCTCGGTTTTCTGTCAATGTGATGCTTGACCTGCACTCAAAATTTGCACTCAAAACTTCTATTTGAGAGCTTTAAATTGTCTTTGCTCTCCTGAAATCACATTATTTAATCTTCCCCAACTATTATGGTTCCACATATTCCATCAAGTGCAAAATAGGTTATCAGCTTCACTAAACTTGTTTTGAGATTCTTACTCAATCCTGTTATGTTATATGTCCTTTCAATCATTTATACATGGCAAAATGATATTGATTTGGAAACAAAAAATTAATCGGCCAACATTCTGTCAACCTCCTCACTATCGTATCTGCCACCTTCATCCACAATGAGACTTCCAGACCTAGTAATCCCGCTCCCCACATGGCGGGAAAATGTTGTTAGGCTTCCATACGCATCTACTCGAAAGCAAACTATAATTTGGGCACCCCACGTTTGGAAGGTGGAATCCGTCTTAATACAAATTCACCCATAAAATTATTGTCTGCAGTCAATGGTCTCATGCCTTCGTAGATCCGAAAATGAACTTTTTTCTGGTTGTCATAACTTGTGCTCACAGATATCTCCATCTGTGTTGGAAGAGGAGTATTTCAAGGAACAACTACTTCCATTTTAGCGTTGGCATCAAATGCAATGCCCAGACTCAAACAATTAACCTCCTTCAGATCACATATGTTTGTAATATCCATATGTGTGAGCAATTTCTGGACCTTTGGTATTCGGGAGGAGCCCCCTACTAAGACGCGTCCTGTGACTTGTTGCTTGCTTATATTGGCATTTCGAGACATTGCTCCGGGATTTTCATGCACTTTTCAAACAAATCTGCGTTGAGCTCTTCAAATTTGGCTCTCTTAATCTGAGCATGAAAATCCTTTCCTTGGAAGAGGCCGTCAATGGCAATAACAGTCTCTATGGTCGAGGACAGAATCCTTTTTGCTCTCTCACATTCTCGAATAGAGCCTCCACATAGTTTTGGAACTTTTACTCGCATCAACCTTGTATTTTCTCTTGAACAGTTTAATGCAATGCTCTACCATCCTCTTGTTAAAATCTTTGCCTCCCAAATGCTTGTCCCCTCTAACAACTTTCACGTCACTTTTCCCTCCTTTAAAACCCAGAACAGAAACATAAAAGGTACACCCACCAAGGTCAAAAATCACAATAATTCTTGCCCCTCCTCCCATGGGTCTGGATCCACCCACACCAAAGCCATAAGCCATTGCTGCAGCCATCTGTTCATTCACAATCGCCATGACATTAAGGCCTGCCAATTTAGCAGCATCTCTTGCATCTTTCCTCTAGGCCTCATCAAAATAGGAAGGCACAAGAAATGAGAGCGTCTTTCACATTAGACTTTAGGTGCTGCTCAGCTATCATCTTCATTTTGGCTAACACCATACTAGGATATTTCATCTGCTGTAAACAGCTTCTTCTTCCCTTTGTAAGCAACTTCAATCATGGGTTTTTCATTATTCACCGAAACAACAGTGAAAGGCCAGACCTTTGGGTCAATGTGATGCTGACTTGCACTCAAAATTTGCACTCAAAACTTCTATTTGAGAGCTTTAAATTGTCTTTGCTCTCCTGAAATCACAAATATTAGCTACCCAGATGATTTGGCTAAGTTCATGTTTCATCTTTTTATGATTCAATATGATTTCTGATATAGGTGAATAGAGGACTGCATATAACCTGTAAGAAGAAGAATATTCATCCACAGTACTATCCTGAAGCTCATGTCTTTATTTAATCTTCCCCCAACTATTATGGTTCCATAGATTCCATCAAGTGGAAGATAGGTTATCAGCTTCACTAAACTTGTTTTGAGATTCTTAGCTATGTACACCACTCCATCACTGTTTTTGGTCTGCATGCACTCTATACTCCATCAAATTCAATTTTCTTCTACCTCCTTGCAAGTTACGAGTTACTTTTGATCACCAATTGAAATTAGACGCACAAAGTATGGTGTAAAAGAAACACTCTAAGCTAAACTAAGAAAACTACACAAAGTATGGTGCAAAAGAAACAATAGATAGCAAAACATTCTGTCAATTAAAGTGGAAATCATAACATGTAATTTAAGGTCTTTCTGTCCATTGCATATCTAAGTTTCATGATTGATGATATCGTCCTCCTCATTTACAATCTAATAATCTGTTAATTCAACTCCTGAATTAACTAATTAGGCAGCCAACAGATTTCTATTTTCTCGTGTCTTTTAATTTATATTAAAAAAATTGGACGACATATAATTTTCTCACTTGACTGGAAACCATATTCTCCAACTACATAAACCTTTGATAACATACACCGCCAAAAAGAGTCCCTCTCTGGTCCATACTTCAGCAAGTTTGAGACGAATAATTAACCCACAAATTTGGCTTCATTGCATCTCCTTATTGAACACTGCAGTTCACAATATTTCCTTTTAGAATCCTGGACAACTTTTTCTCCTGCTTCCCACGACTGTTCTAAGATGCCCTTTTTAATTAAATAAATTATGAGAAATTACCATCCATTTTTTCTTTGTAATGCTCTCCTCGGGACTGTACTTTAAAGGGATAGCAGATCAAATACTATAGAAAAGGAAAGTTTCTTGTTTCACATTACATAGCTTAACAGCTAGGGTTTGTACTCAACGTCATGCCGAGCTGAAATGACTCAAGATTGTTCCTCTTTTTGCAAAGGGGTCAATTGTTTGCTGTTCTGTTGCAAGTTTACTTAGATATGCATTTATGTCTTCATCAGTTATCCATAAGTGTTGGACTTGGTCGAATTAAGATGGTTGACCTTGAGTTTGAAAGGGTTTTTTGTGTTTTTAGTCAGACAGTCCCTTTCTCGGGTTCAAGGGAAAACTTTCAGCAATTTGTGTATGGGCAATGATCAGGCTCTTCCTTAATTAATACTTTATATATGCAATATAACATATCCATACATGCTACACTCTCCATCTCTTAACCTGGATGCAAATTGGTGCTGTTGGTTTCATAAGATTTCCGTACTGACTAAGTATTAAAATGACCCGAAAGACTTGGTATTAAACTCATTCCAATTACAATGTCGATTTCTAATCTTTTACTTAATATATGCACCGGGCATATGATATCTTCAAGAATCAAGAGATATAGTTTTAAAGAATTTATAACTCATCGCCTATTAATAAAATTAAAGAAATATTTAGCATAGCAGGAGTCTCTTATACACGAGCACAATCGTATCATAGCAGGAGTCTCTTATAGACAAGCACAATCGTATCAAGGATAAAAATTCCTTTTGTATAGCTCTTAATACCTCAAATGCAGTCCTCTGTAAATGTAACCTGAATTCCATTATAGAAACAAACTATTAAGTTGCTTTTCATTTCATCTAGTCTTAACTTATGCAGTCCTCTGTAAATGTAACCTGAATTGCATTATAGAAACAAACTATTAAGTTGCTTTTCATTTCATCTAGGCTTAACTTTTTGACACAAGTCATGAAGAAGGATACCTTGTACCATGCAAGCGAGCAATACCGTACATTGCAACATGGACAGTATACTAGTGAAAATTGTTTCTGCCACCTGCACAGGATAAGAGCCGTCAAATCATTATTCTTCTTGAAAGAAAATGACAACATAAGTGCATGCCTTAGTAACTGTAAATGTAACCTGAATTGCATTATAGAAACAAACTATTAAGTTTCTTTTCATTTCATCTAGGCTTAACTTTTTGACCCAAGTCATGCGAAGGATACCTTGTAACATGCAAGCGAGCAATACCGTACATTGCAGCATGGATAGGTATACTGTGAAAATTGTTTCTGCCACCTGCACAGGATAAGAGCCATCAAATCATTATTCTTCTTGAAAGAAAATGACAACATAAGTGCATGCCTTAGTGTGCTGCTAGCAAGAGATGTTTTCCTGATGCTTTCTTTGAAGTTAACACACCACAATTCTGGATAGAATCTTGTCAGAAAGACTGAGCAAAGAAATGGGCACTTGCTTAAACATTCTTAGTGGATTGCTTAATCAGTTAATTCACATGAAGGATGTTTCTGGCTGACTCAAATCAGTTGTCAACATGACTGTAGAACATTTTAGCATCTGTAGAACTTTTTTAGCTTGTGCTTGGGTCACTCTTGCATTTAGGTCCTTGGAATTTCCACCATTGGATCGCCTTATTTGCTAATGCCTCCTGTGATGAAAAAAGATCTTACTTCTGTTTGTATCATAATCAAGAATGATCTTATGGGTGAGCAAGTTTTACTACTCTAGCGGAAAACAAGTAGACTTAACTGGATGAATGGGCAGATCTATTATGCCCACTCAAATCAGTTATCGAAAAATGGGCATCTGCAAAAAAACATTTGTGTTTAACTAATTTGATTATATGCTCCAAAGCACATGCCCTACAACATTTTAAAATGAAAGGTTGTAAGTCCTTTGCTTTCCACATTTGAATATGCTGTTATAACTATTGTAATTTCTCCTTCCTATTTTTAACGCTCACCTGACTTTATTGAAATCCATGTTTTCCCCACATTGATTAAGTATTTCTCTCAAGCACAATATAACTTTCGTTGATTTTAAATGACTGCTACTATAAATGACTGCTCTTTCTTGTGTATTTCATTGTACTACTTGCTTTATTGTATGTACAAAGATTCTTTTCCTGCCTACTCTTGTTTGCAATACTTGACTAAATGCATAACATCTATTGTGTACATTTCAGATTCGTGACAAAAGCAAAATCAGAGAACCAGAGATATTTCATTGCTGCTTGTTTGGATTGCTCATGCTCCATTGGAAAAGGTATAAACATTAGTCTTCTCTTCTATATTCTGCTGAGGAAACCTTTTTTTGTAACAAAAAAGAACAAACCAAACGCAAAAAAACATCCATGGCAACCACACTTGTTGATGTTGAGCAATATACATTATCAAACCGCGTCATAGAATGCATAGACAATGTGTTGCATAGGTTTAACCTTTTCCGAGACTATGCTTTCAAATACGGAGTGGGTGATTGCTTGTTTGATTCCTTCATGCTGTTCCATTTTTGATACACATCTCTTGAACTTAGAAGCGGTGTCATTGAACACTTTCAGACTTTTCTCTCTCTATCTGATCCTGTAGCATTGGCTTCTCTACAGTTAGAACTAGATCCTGAAAGCCTTTTTCTTTTGCACGGTGTTCATAGCTGGGAAACATATTTACATCACATGAAACTATCTACAGTGTACTCACCCAAAGGTACCGAACAAGGCCTATGGGGCGACATCTTTTGCATAAAATGGCTTTCCAAATGGCTTGACTTGCCGATATGGGTTTGGTCTACAACAAGAGGCACAAATTATCTTCAATTCACTCCAAATAGTCAGATACTGCCATATTGTATTCTCTTCCATGATTCCAACCCTCTTAGTGGGCATTATGAACCCTTATTCTGGAAAAAGTATGTGCAATGCCCTGAACCAATAAACAATGCTCATCTATTATCTCTTCAAAGTTATGTAGAAATGCTTTGGAGGGGCTTATCTGATCAACTACAACAACTATGCCTTGTTAGGCTACAAACAAGTGACACTATCTGCGCTGATAGCCTTTTCACTTCTATTTGCCGCATTCGCAACAATGAATTTGACCCTCGCTGCCTGCGCAGGTATGCTGCTCAGGCTTTTTGTAGTTCTATTCTTTGAGAAGACCATACAACTGTTCACTTTCTCCATACCTGGCTTGACCAGAACCCAATAACAAACATACCGCACATTGGCACATGGCAAGGCCTTGTAGTAAACATAGCCATGTTCCATGACCACAACAATATACACACAGATGACTTCATCATCCATTGGTTATGCCTACTTTTCGAAATAAATATTCAATTGTGGCATTCACATCCTTTCCAAGTTTTTAAGATTTATTCTAGTAATGCACCGCTTGAAAAAACATACAATCTCATACGATTTTCACTTCCCGAAGGACATTTTCATTATGAACTATTGGCTACAAATTCGACTATGTTCTAATACTCGCTACTTTGCGTATACATCTGAAAATACAACTACCCAAATGCATACAGAAATTCAAAGCATATCTTCGGAAACATGTGTAGAAACCACTATGCACAATCAGAACAAAAACCATTGAAATTTTCTGTTCGCTCAATAAAAAAGCATATACGAAAACAGACACATCAAAGAGCTATAACAGATTCCAATGTTATACATTCCCTGCTACTCAAAGGCCATTCATGTACCAATTTCTTCACTGCCAAAACAACTTTCATGTCCACATCACTTGAAGCTGGAACAGATGACGTTCTCTCCACTAAAACACTCAAGCAAAAGGAAATGACTCTTTGCAACCACAAATGTCAACCAACATAAAACAATGCGATCCAACAATTATTAGTGTGTGTGACTGTCCAGTCATCGTCCACATCACCTAGGTGAGTCATCTCGCCTTGCGAGAGTCATAGGTCTTAGGAAGTCAAATGACAAGTGTCAGATTCTGTCATAGAATCTGACATTGTCATTTGCATCAATGCGTCATAGGAGTTACATTCCTTATTTGGAATTGTAACTCCTCTTCTAGTGGCGTCATATGCGTCAGTCAACGTCATATGTGTCAGTGGCTCCATGTTTAGGCATGGGGGTTACACACAAGACCCCTATTTGTACTTCCTATTTTTCGATCTATGAGTATGAGTAGACCCATTCTTCTTACTTGCAATCTTCTTTCCATTGTTTCGAATCTTGCATATTGCGTTGGCTTGAGGTTACCATCGGAGTGCAACTTCGTTGTGGTGCATCACTTTTCGACATCGGTTCTCGCGAATCCCTCTTTCATGGTATCAGAGCTGGTTTCGGTAAACGTGCACTCTTCGTTTCTCAGTTGTTTATTACTTCTGGTTTCTTCTTATTTCCTCGTGTGCAAGTTTTTTTCGATTATCATTTTGGAATTATTGCTCACCTCATATTGAGGTTTCAGCAGTTGCAAGTTAAGGTATTTGGCTGGTTTGCTTATCAGCTAAGATCGTATTTTGGATACTTCTAGATCTTTGTGGCTGTCGTTTCTGGGTTGTTTGTGTTTCTTGCTGGTTGTGTTCAGATTCAGCTGCAGGGTAAAAGAAGAGCTCGTTGTTTGGCGTGGCTTGCTTACATTGCTTTGAGTACAACCGTGGCTTTGGTTCTCTTCCTCGTTTCACCTTGCACTTGGACTGTTCGTGGTTTGCAAGCTCTTCATCCTCTTCATCCTCATTTTTTTCCTTTGTGTGGGATCTAAACGTGGTGTTTTTTTTTTTGGTTGCTGTGCTCGTGGGCATTTTCCTGAGATCGTGGGCATTTTCCTTGTGCTCGTGGGCATTTTTTTCCCCCTTTGGCCGTTTTCCCTGTGCTCGTGGGCATTTTCCTGCCCTTTGGACGTCTTCCCTAAGCTAGCAGGCGTTTTTCACTACCTACGACATTTTTTTCCTCGTCCAAATGAGCAGTGTTTTTCTCTTCCTTCAGACATTTCTCTCCTCTGTCAAGCGTTTTTCTCTACCTACAGGCGTTTTTTCTGTCCAGCAGGTGTTTTTCTCCTCCTTCAGGCGTTTCTCTCCTCTGTCGGGTTTTTTCTCTGCTCTCAGGCATTTTTTCTGTCCAGCAGGCGTTTTTCTCCTCCTTCAGGCGTTTTTCTATCACCTGGCTGCATTTTCAACTGTTCCAGGTGTTTTTAACTGTCCTAAGGCGTTTTTTCTCCTTTCCTGTGTTTTTGCACTGTCATCGGCATTTTTGACCGTTAAGGCGTTTTTTTTTGGGTCACAAGGCATTTTTGCATGTTACTGCGTTTTCTGTACCTGCTGGCATTTTTCCTACAGTGGACAGTCACTAAATTATCTCTTTTTACCTGCCTTTCATCCCCACGTGGCTTTCTCAGTCCGCTGCCAGGTAATATCTCTCTTAAAATACGTTTTTTATTCACTTTTCTTAAAAAAAAAACGTGGTTTCATTCTTTTTATCTTATCACTCTTCTAAAAATGTGTTGTTTCATTATTTTTAAAAGGTATAAGGTAAAAACATTACATTTTATTGGCATTGTAAGTTTTTTGGCTTGTTTTATTAACCTTCCGTCGAGTGCCGAAGACGAAGGGTGAGGTCCGGGATTGGCAGGTGGCTAATCCCCCCTCGCAATACAAACAAACCCTACCTCAAATTCCATGCCATTTCCAACGAGCATACATACGACACCCTTTGCATGCATTTAGGGCACTTTTTTAATCCGTTTGCAGGCTTATTGGCTTTTTCCTCATCAGTTGCGGGAATTGGTTTTTGCTATAACTTTTGACTCGTTGCTCGGTTTTGAGCACTTCTTTAGTCAAAGTTGCATGTTTTTTCACACTCTAGATGATGGGATAATTATTTTTGTAAATGCACTAATTTTATAAAGTGCCGCATTCTGGGGGGTGTCTTTGTATTGCTTAATTCAGCTCATTTTTTCTTGAGCTTTGTATTCCTTTTTTGTGGACTTGTGAGCGCGTCCGCCACAGTCTTACAACAAAGGGATTCTTTTGTGCGACGTGAGACGTTGTTTCTCACAAAGCTCTTTCTTCCCCCTCTTGCTTCTCTCTTTCTGTGCTTGCTTGCAGTGTTGATCTGTTGTGCCCTACGAACCTTGATTGTTGTCTCCACCATTGCGCGTTATTACGCTAATTGCAAGGTGAGTGAAAAACTGGTTCTCGGAACACAGTCACATCTGGTTGTAATCAACGCACTGAATTATAAAGTGCCAAACTCGGGGTGTAATTTTGTTCTGGGGTGGTTGTTTCCTTTCTCTCTCCTTCCTTCTGCATTCCTTGGTTCTATCTCTTCATTATGGATATCTCTAAAGTACCAGTGCTCACACCTTTTAATTTCTTCGAATGGAAATCTAAAATTATATTGGTTATACCGAGTTACCATGGGGTTAGAGACCGAACCTACTGATGAACCCGAAAAATCTAAATGGTTCAACCGTTGTGATGAAGCCTTAGGTCTTATCTGTATGTCCGTATCTCCCGACTTGCTCTTCCACATCGAAACTTCCTCAACACCCGATCAAGCGTGGAAAACACTCGATGATATGTTTGGGAAGCAAGATGACATGAGAGCGCATGAGTTGGAGAACAAACTACTAGGGTTAAACCCTAGTGACTTTGAAAACCTACAGGCCTTCTTCTCAAAATTTGTCCGCACTAGAATGCTTCTAAAGGAATGTAAAGTGGATAAGAAAGACTCTCAATTGATCTTGTCGATTCTTTCTAAGTTAGGTCCTGAATACTCTGTTTTCATTTCAACTTTTCATGCCACGAAAGCCGCCTTGGGTAGTACTTGGACTATGCCCTCCTTTGACAGTTTTTCGTCCCAACTCATTCGAGAATAGGACAAACTCATTCAAATGGGGACTCTAAAATCCAAGTCACATGCCCTTGTGGCGAATAAGGGCAAGAAAAATGAAAAGAAGAAAGAAACTAAGGACCAACCTAAGAAAGAAACCAAGACCAACCAACCCCCAGTTAAGCCCATCACTCATACTTCGACTTCTGAGCCTAAAGCAAAGAAGGAAAAGTATAAATGCTCCTACTGTAAGAATACTGGCCATGACGAGCAACATTGTTTTCGAAACAAATTGATCACTTAACTCATTTACTTGAGAAGAATAAAATAAGTGTTCCTGAATCCGTTAAACAAAATGCTCAGAAAGGTGAGTCTTCTAATGCAAAGGAGACTAAAAATGAAAAGAAGAAAGGTAAGGCCCTCGTAGCTAGATCAGCTCCATCATCAACTTGGATTATCGATTCTGGTGCCTCGCACCACATGGCTTCTTCAGAGGTTGAATTCTCTAGCATTGAACCATGTGGCATGTCCCAAATCACGTTGGGTGATGACACTCATGTGTCGGTTTCCAGTAGTGGATCGATAGAGATTGAAGGTGGAACATTTAACCAAGTGTTGAGTGTTCCCAATCTCTCTACCAATCTCCTATCAGTTTACCAAATCACCCACCTTGGTGAAGGAATGCGAGTGGAATTTGGTCCTAACTCGGTGATTATTTGTGAGCTTAACTCTGACTGCACTGTGGCTGAGGGAAAGGTAGATCACCGTTCACGGTTGTATACCTTTTCCCACTTCTCTTCTGATTCGATGCCCAATGCCTTGCTCACTCATGCAAATGAGGTTAGCAAGTTATGGCATGAGCGTTTTGGGCATCTAAATTATCGTTACCTTGAACAATTGAGCCAAAATGAAATGGTTAATGGGCTACCCCGAGTTAAGTTTTCTAAGGGTCTTTGTGAGGGTTGTACCCTTGGAAAGCACCCTGAAAAAATATTTGACAAGGGAAAATCCTGGAGAGCTGCTCGTCCCTTGGATCTTGTTCATAGTGACATTTCTGGCCCTTTTCCGTCTCCTTCTTTTACTAGAGCTCTATATATACTAACCTTCATTGATGACTTTTCGCGTTATACTTGGGTATATTTTCTTAAGCTTAAGTCTGAAGTTTTTGAGCTTTTTCAAAACTTTAAGGCTCTTGCTGAGAAACAAGCAGAACGGTCTATCAAGGTTCTTCGAACCGACAATGGAGGCGAGTATGTGAGCAACAGGTTTGAGGATTTCTGCACTTCTGAGGGGATTGCTTTGCGTACAGTTGCTTACAGCCCTTCCCAAAATGGAGTTGTAGAAAGAAAGAACCGAACTTTAAAGGAGATGGCTACTTGTATGGTTCACTCGAAATCTCTTCCTCCACAGTATTGGGCTGAAGCAGTGAATTGTGCTTGTTATATTCAGAACCGTGTCCCACACAAGGCAGTAAGAGGGATGACACCCTTTGAAGCCTGGTTTGGACACAAGCCTGATGTTGAGCACTTTCGAGTCTTTGGATCCAAGGCTATGGCTCGATTCCCAAAAAGAAATGCAAGGCATTGGATCCACAATCCAAACCTTGTATCTTTGTCGGGTATCCTGATGGCGTAAAGGGATATCGATTGTTGAACCCTACCACCCATGAGCTTTATATTGAGAGGAGTGTGAAGTTTGATGAGTCATCCTTGACTTCAACTTCCACTGAGGTCCTTTTGCCCACTGATTCAGATTCTGACTCTTCAGATGATGATGTTGTTGAGCGAGTTCCACCTCTCCCTGCTCCTCCCGATCCTCAAACTTCTGAGTCTTCTGATTCTGACAGTAGTGATGATGAGGACTATGTCCCTTCTCACTCAAGTGAAGAATCTTCCGACTCGGAGCCTGAGCCGTCGGGACCTCTTTGGGCCAGGAAAACTTTACAGAGTGCTGGAGATTTAGTTGGAGATCCTTTGGATGAGAGACGTACTCACTCAGACTTCACTAGACCTCACTCCTTCTTCGCCTCTACTTCTGATCCACCATCCTTCCACGAAGCTTCTGGGATTCCTGAGTGGGATTCTGCCATGGATGAGGAGTATTCCTCACTCATAAAGAATGACACTTGGGATCTTACCCTTCTTCCGAAAGGAAGAAAAATCGTTCGGTGTAGGTGGGTATATCGAACAAAGTATGGAGCTGATGGAGAAGTTGAGAAGTATAAAGCGCGACTTGTAGCTAAGGGTTTCTCCCAGGTAGCTGGGGTTGATTACTCAGAAACCTTTGCTCCGGTTGCGAAGATGACTTCCATTCGATCCGAACCTTGCCATTATCTTGCTGCCATATGAGATGGGAAGTCCACCAGATGGACGTTAAGAGTGCCTTCCTTCATGGGGACCTAGAGGAGGAGATCTATATGGAACAACCTCCGGGTTATGTCCATGATCCATCCCTCGTTTGTAAATTAAAGAAGTCTCTCTACGGCCTTAAACAAGCCCCTCGGGCTTGGTATGCCAAGATGGACTCCTTTTTACTTGCATCAGGGTTCACTCGGTGTCACTCTGACCCAAATGTGTATATTCTGCGATAGGATGACTCCATGCTTATTCTTGTTCTCTATGTTGATGACTTGTTGATCACGGTAGCTCTTCCTCTATCATTGATTCTGTGAAGATCTCCTTGGCCAACAAGTTCTCCATGTCTGACTTAGGATTGCTTCATTACTTTCTTGGGATCCAGATTTCACAATCTGACTCAGGAATTATGATCTCGTAGCCTAAGTACTCTCTTGATTTGCTTGCTTGGTTTCACATGTCTGATTGCAAGTCCTCACCTACTCCTTTTCTTTCCGGGATTAAGTTGGTTTCTGATTTCTCTTCCCCCTTGGTTGACGGTACCCTTTATCGATAGTTGGTGGGAAGCTTGATCTACCTTACTCACACTCGGCCAGATCTATCGTATGTTGTCGGGATCGTGTCCAGATTTATGCAGGAGCCTCATGAGCTACACTTAAAAGCAGCAAAGTGGATCCTTCACTATGTTCGTGGCACTCACACAGATGGTATTCATTACTTAGGAGGGACTGAGATTGACTTGGTTGGATTTACAGACTCAGATTGGGCCGGTGATCTAGATCATCGAAAGTCTACCTCAGGCTACAGTTTCACTCTTGGTTCAGGTCCTGTCAGTTGGTCCAACAAGAAATAGAACGCCATTGCCATATCATCGACAGAAGCAAAATACAGAGGAGCAGTTAACGCTGCCACATAAGCTATTTGGTTATAGGGTATTATGACAGAGTTTGGCATCCACTTTCGGTGGCCTACCATTATCTACTGTGACAACATGAGCACTATCTCGATTTGTAGAAATCTAGTTCAACATCGTGAGATGAAGCACATTGAGATTCATATGCACTTCATACGGGAGCTGATACATGAAAACATCATCGACATACAGTATGTTCAGACAACTGATCAGGTTGCAGACATTTTCACCAAGCCCTTCACTGAGGTGAAGTTTCTTCACTTGCGGTCTCTTCTTGGGGTGAGGTCTGCTTTGTAGCCGCCCATCTTCTTCGGGCTATATAGTCCTCCTTCTTCTCCTCTTCTTCTTTCCAGAAAGATGTTGTTTGTACATGGGCACCTTATCAGGCCTTTAGTTGCCGGGGCCCATTGACACATCTTTCTTAGTTGTCTAGGGGAGTCTTCTTTTTCTGTTCTGGCTTACCTTGACCTCTTCCTCGGCTTCGATGAAGGGGGGGTGTTGGTGTGTGTGACTGTCCAGTCATCATCCACATCACCTAGGTGAGTCATCTCGCCTTGCGAGAGTCATAGGTCTTAGGAAGTCAAATGACAAGTGTCAGATTCTGTCATAGAATCTGACATTGTCATTTGCGTCAATGCGTCATAGGAGTTACATTCCTTATTTGGAATTGTAACTCCTCTTCTAGTGGCGTCATATGCATCAGTCAACGTCATATGCGTCAGTGGTGTCATTGATTTCTTTCCATGTTTAGGCATGGGGGTTACACAGCACCCCTATTTGTACTTCCTATTTTTCGATCTATGAGTATGAGTAGACCCATTCTTCTTACTTGCAATCTTCTTTCCATTGTTTCGAATCTTGCATATTGTGTTGGCTTGAGGTTACCATCGGAGTGCAACTTCGTTGTGGTGCATCGCTTTTTGACATCGGTTCTCACGAATCTCTGTTTCAACAATGCTGAAATTGTCTCTACGAAAGCTAAAAACAACTATACATAAACATACACAACAAACAACCAACTCTGCACAATGTATTGCCCGTTTTCATGCCCGAACAAATGACACACCAATCCATACATGCAAAATTTGTAACCAGCTCCACTTCAAGCACAACCTGACATCTTTTACAAATGCAACAAAAAAAACATATCTTCAACTCACATCAACGAAAACAATGCCCAAATCCAATAAAATTTGTCGCCCATGCTCAACAAGCTTATTAAATGCCAAGTTGCCAAGATTAGCATGCCCTCAACGAATCCAACTGATTCCAATGCTTCCAACAGTTGCAATGCTTTCTGACCTTGAAGAAAGACTCATGTCTCTTCGACTCGCATTTGGTCAAATAAGGTGCCAAAGCCATAAACGTCCTCAATACACGTTAAAGGGAGCAATTATAAATGTTCCAACAAACATTGCCAAGATACCTAGAAGAAACAAAAACAATTGCTGTGGCACTTAAACGACGTCTTGAATACATAAAAGCATACCATTCGAAATGTGCACCCCATAATCACTATGGCTGCTCTTAAACAATTATGTGCAACAACATTATATCTTATGCATGAAATCAAACTAAACCATGACTGGGATCAAACACTTTCTACCACACTAAACTTTGAAATGATTAACAATGAAGAACACGAACATATCCCCTCCGAGAATAGCTCTTCTGATGATGACATCGATAATGACAATGCGCACGACACACTAATTCATGGTTTCACTGACTCCTCAACTATCCACTATCTTAAAGACAAGATCATAAATATCGCTCCTTCAGAGGGCTTTACACCATTGGGTATTTTTCAAGACAAATTCTCAGAAGAGATGAATTTCCCAACTTTGTTTTTTGGCCAACCTCGCAATGAAACAACTACAAAAACAATTCCATATCAAAAAATAGCGCAATGGGAGTTAATGCACTCAAATCATAGATTTTCTTATCACATAACGAATATATTTTTCAAAGCAATAAAAATACTAATTGACCAAGTGGGTCGTTCAATATGGCTCAAAATCAGAAAGGGACAATTAAAAGGTCGAACACTATTTGCAAAAGATGTCAAATACAAACCAAATCTAGAAAACATCTTGAGATCTGATATCGGGTACATTGATTTCAAAAGAATACGCATTTCCCATACTATATGCAACAAACAAGGAAAAACCTTTTTGCCATGATTCGACAGCTCGCCCACCTACCTTCTTTGCGACATTCTCGAGCATAGAACATTGTTGGCTGCCACTAACCGAGACCCTCAATAATTTATACACCCAATATCATAATACTATCCCTTTAGAGAAGCCAAGACGTTCAGATTACAACGACTCTAACTTTTTTGTAAAAACGATCCCGTTACATGCACTCGTTACTACAAGCATAGACTCTATGCATTGAAACAATTACTTTGCAAAGAAAAATCCTTCTTTGGCCATATAGAAGATTACTTTTGGGTCACAGAATTCCAAAACAGGGGAATGCTCATAGCCATTGGCTAATTTGGACAAAAATGCACTAGTCTTTGGAAACGATGCCAATGACATTATAGAGTCATACGTTGATCGCTACATTACATGTGACACTAGTTCGTTCCCTCAACATATCACTCAATTGCAATGCCATCACCACACGCAAAGTTGCCAAAAAAAATCCAAGTGCAGATACAATTTCCCCCAACCTCCAATGAAGTGTACAAAAATACTTGAACCTGTAGAAGAGCCAACACAATTTGCTATTGCAATTGCACATTCCATTTTCTCTATTCTAGAGAGCAAACGATACGATACTTGCATTACACATGATATGTTCCTCCAAGAACTAGGTCTCAATGAAATAACATACATAGAAGCAATACAATCAACACTCAAACAACCAACATTGCTCTTCAAAAGAAAACCAGCTCACGCATGGAATAATAGCTTTTCTAAGAAAATGCCCATGATTTGGCAAGCAAATACCAATGCTCAATATGTGCTAAATGCTTATGCAGCAGCAACATATTGCTGCTCCTACATGACTAAGATTGATGAACAATGACGAAAGCATTCACTAGAATTCGCGTTGAGCACCAAAAAATGCATCTTGATGCCATTCAGATGATTCAAGCCTAGGAAATGCAATGCTAAATACCCACCAAATGTCTGCACAACAAGCAGTCCACATAGTCCTTTCCATCCCTTTAAACAATACATCACGAAAATGTGTTTTCATAAACACTTCAAATCCCGAAGACCGTACATTCATTCTAAAACCTCCAAGTCTACTTCAACAAGAACCAGATGAATCAACGAACATCATGTGTCGCTCTGTCATAGATCACTACATAGCATGACCTCATTCTTTGCATTCCATTTGCTTAGCTGACTTTGTTTCCATTCACAATGCTAGTAAAAATAAAAAACCTCGAAACAAGCCACTCATCATTAGGTCTGTCAACTATAGCAAACATCTTGACATAAACAACTATTGCCGTGAAAAGATTTTGCTTTACATCCCTTTTACAGAAAATGAACACACCCTCAAAACAAAATTTGCAACTTGGAAAGATGCATATGCATTTCACGAACACACCATCCATTCCAATGAATCCAAATTCCGCTACGCTACCAACAACAAATGGGGTGACATGGACACAACAATTCACGATGTACAATTGTCTCTCCAATCCTCTGAGAAAATGACAACGATAACTACACATGAACACCTCCCCTTTGAAGACTACGACATACAACATGATTTGCCTTTCCATAATCGACAACAACATTCAGACATTGCAAAGAAACAATTTCAACTAGCAAAACACCCAAGCATCCAAGACAACACAACATATTTCAAACAAATGCAACTTCTCAATAAGAAACAACAAGCCATTTTGAAAGACATCTCCTTTAAGAAAAATAAAGACCCATCAATTGCTATCTACCTTTTCCTAACAGGAGGCACCGGCACAGGTAAAACATTTGTTGCAAAATTGATATTTGAAACATTGGCTCGTATTTACGATAGCTCCATGCACAACGACCCCTTGAAAATCAAAGGCTTGATCTTGGCATTCACGGGAAAAGATTCTTACAATGCCGGTGGAATAACAGTTCATTCTGCTTTCCTCTTTCCTTTCAATCAATCCTCGAACTATGCCCATTAACCAATGAACGATTGGATTCCTTGGCAAAGCACTACCAATAATTACAACTTGCTCTAATAGACGAAATATCCTTGGTCGAGAGGTCAACTTCTATACTTCACAGACCAACGACTTCATCAAATAAAACACATGCCCACAACTTGGTTTGGAGGAATTGACATGATCTTCTGCGAGAGACTTCTACCAAGCACAACCAGTCAATGATTGTCTTGTGTTTAAAAACCCCAAAATTTCTAGAGAATTGATTGGCTATGACTTCTGGAATACACATGTAAAAATATTTGAATTGACTGAAACAATGCATCAAAAAGATGTTGCCTTTGTCTCCGTCCTGAACAGAATTCACATTGGACAACATTCAGAATCTGATCTTGCATACCTCAATCATACCTGTATTCGGCCAATCCTAGTTGATCCAACACTTCCATTCCTTTTCTACAAAAACATAGATGTTCTTCAACACAATAAAAAAATGCTTGCTCTTGCTCCAGGCCAGAAAATTGTCATCAACTCTATCGATGAACAAGATACAACAATCGAACAAATGGAAGCCTACTCTAAAACTATAGAATTGCCACAACATATAGAGCTGAAAGTTAACATGCTAATTGAACTTTTCACTGGGAACTATGACATCCAAGATGGATTGGTCAATGGTTCTGACGGAGTTTTCAAAACATATACAACAACAAATGACTTTGATGCCATATGGATAAAATTCAATGATCCCTGTATTGGAAAACAACAAAGATCTAAACATCCGCAATTGTCAACAATGATAACAGAACTTGATTGGACTCCAATTGTTCATGTCGCTAGACCCTTGCGTAGAACATCGTACAAGACACCGGTTACAATAAGAAAACAATTCCCCATACAACTTTGTTCCGCACGCACAATACACAGAGCACAAGGCCTCACACTAGAACGGCTTGCTTTCAGCCCCCTTGGCGTATCATCACATGGCTTAGCATATACAACTCTGTCACGAGTGAGAACAATTTCCAACCTTTACTTGCTATCCCCGCTTACGAAAAAGAATTTCAGCATTAAACAAACAATCAACACAGAAATGGAATGACTCCGAAACGAAGCTAAATGGAATATTCAACATGAATTGTCCATAGCTGATATTTCTTCCTCTATTATAGTTGCTTCACTAAATACCTAAAGTCTTCATGCTCACAGACAAGCCATTCTCCACGACCATGAATTAATGCAATCTCACATTCTCTGTTTACAAGAAACTCACATTGCTTGCCCCATTGCAATTGACTACCTTGACGGATACCAATGCTTTTCTGCACACCATGTACATGGTCTAGCAATTTTCATTGCAAACAATATAGCTTTCCTAGAAAAACATTACTTTCAAAGCACACACGTAGAGTCGCTACTCGCAAAGATATTACTGCAACATCAATGCATAACAATTGTAAATGTCTACGTTGCGCCAAATGCACATCTGGAAAACATCTTCATTGTTCTCGACAATGTGTTCTGATCCCTTGATTTAACCATTCCCACCTACATTTTTGGAGACTTTAACATCGACATGCACAACAAAAATAGGAAAACAACAATGCTTTTAGCATTTATGCAAAAAAACAATTTCAGCTTCTATATTCAACATCCAAGTGTCTTCACTAAAAACATGATTGACCATATATGGTCAAACACAATACATCAAACCTGTAATACATTTGAAAGATTTGCATATTGGACTGACCACCCAGCAATTTTTGTCGTCTTGAAAAACACCATCAACAACACTGCACAATTGTAAGTGCACATACCTTGTTCTATTGATTCACCAAAACTAACATCTAGTTTGTTGATTCTTTTCTTTCCTTTTCATTTGACACTCTATAACAACTATTTACATATTTGAATGCTTTGCAGATAGTTATAGCAACAAAGACATGGAACACCCCTCCAAGAACAAGGACATTGCTACCAATGATCTTTTCCAAGAATCCTCTAAATGGTAATCTCTTTCTAACATTTCTATACTTTCTTCTCATCATTCATTTATTATCATACTTATCCTTTCAATAAAATCATCCTAATACCATTCAAAATGCAGCCCAAAACCAGCAACACAACAGCCATCCTCCATACTTGACATTTGTGCGAGCAAAGTTCTGACCATCCTGGTTGTTTATGGACCAAAGCACATGCAACCAACATCTCCCCCTCAAAAGATGAAATCCTCCATGCTGATTTGGTTGACAAAAATGGTCAAATGACAATCACTTTGAACATGAGCAACACCTTCATGCACAAATTTGCATCCATTGTAGTTGTTGGCTGCGGTCTGCGTGTGACTGGTTTCGCTGTCAAAGAAAAAACAAAGTATGAACGAGGAGATGCAAACTGTTCTTTGTCCACCAATGCAACAACCACCATGGAAAACATACCGACAGTTTGCAAAACATGAAAACTGACACTGACATGACAATACAAGAGCTTGTTGATTCTAATGCAACATTCTCCGTCGGGTCATTTGCTGCAATTGTGACAGGAATCCACCACACCAATGACCTGTTCACCCTCTACGTTAAAGACTCTGATGCTGAAAATGGAAAAGCAATAGTATCAACACACTCCCTTCTTTCATTTTAATATACATTGCACTACATTATTGCCTTCAATTTTAACCAAACATGATACTTTGCCCTTGCAGGTACATTTGGGAAACTTTCACATTTCACTATGTCATACAATAAGAGACAACATTGCAGCAGGGAACATACCACTATTGCTTTTCAAAAACTTCATCAGACAAGGATTAAAGGGTTCGCGTATTGTGCGTGCAGGCCATTCATCCTTCATTGACCCTTTAAATGATGAACCTACAAAAACATTTTTAGAATCTCTCATAAACACAAACACAGAGGCAAGTACACTGCAATTTCTCTTTTTAAGTTATCTTGCATCAACAATTTGTCATCTATCAAATATGCCTATTAACAATACATCCCTCTAACAACTTCATCTCCCTTGTGCAGATTGCAGGCGTACTTCGTGCAAAGAACATATACCTTTCTCCTTTCCAAGCATTCTGTGTAGAATGTGACCATCTCACAGAACCTGATCCAGCCAAACTGAAACAAATTTCCCTTTGTGCAACTTGCAATACATCAAAACCATACAAGTATAAGCACTTTCTCCATTGCACTTTGCAAACAAGAGATGACTCCCTCCACTGCACACTGTGAGAGCCATTACTGAGAAAAGTCTTCCCTCACCTTTGTCAAACACAATATGAAGAATATCAACAGGACATCTCAAAGGCTGTATTTCTTCTCCGTCAATTCCAAATCAAGGGTACATTCACTTTGACGGTTGACAACTCAATATCCACAATCAAAGAAACATAGCTTTCTCTCTTCTCTGGTAAGCATCTGCATTTTCCAGCTCTATTCATTACATTTCAGTTTAATTCTTTGTTTCTAGTCTAACATACCCATCATGTTCTTTCAGATTCCTGGAACGATTTTGCAACCCATGCACGTACACGAACAAATTTCATGACGGGCTCCCCTGTATGACTAGGAACAATCCACTATTATCGTCTATGTTTTTGGCAATATTAAAAAAGGCAAAGCACACTTGCAAAGTATAACAGTCACACAGAAAACAAACAATTGCCTATGTTATTACATATTTTTTTGGCCTTGCTTTTGTTTCAGCCTTTTTGTAATTATGTTATTCTCAACTAATACAATGAAATCATAATCCGAAACAAATATTGGCAACAATTATTCTCTTCTTGTGTCTACTTTAATTACTTTTTACTTTCCTGCCATTTGCTTACATATCTAACTATTACTTATTGTGTGTATTTTTTTCTATATTATTATAACTAGTTTTTAAAATAGACTAAACTTAAAACTCAACAAACAACCAACAACAGACCTTGTTTTTGCCAACATTTAAAAACATGGATCTAATATCTCTGACTTTGTTTTTTTATATTAAGACATTAATTGTTGTGGCCTATTTTTTTCTGTGTCACCTACAATTGTTTGCTATTTGTTACAGATTTGTTGTATAGTTTTTTACTATGTCACCTACAGCTGTTTGCTATTTGTTACAGATAAGCAAAACTCAGAAATACAAATATATAGTTTTTAAAATTACTATGGGCTTCATTCTACAAAATTTTATTACAATTATCCACTTTCGAAATTATAATTTAAGTTTTTTTACAGAAGTCTATGGACTAGATAATAATAGTGCAAAATCAATTACATTCTTTGCCAAGACTAGTGAAATACATGCTTGTGACCAGAGATGAGATGCCTCTGCTGTAGAAACTGGTTACTGAATACCATCTCAGAGGCATGATGAAATCCTTCTAAGGAGAAAAAATTTCTAGTGTTTTGACAATAGAAAACCAGGGCGCACAAAAATCCTGCAATCACAAAGGTGTTAACAGAATGTAACTCTGTTTAACTAGTTATTTTGTTGGACTGTAACTCTGTTTTCTAGTTGTCTGATCACTGGAGTGATCTATGTCCAAGCCAATTGCCACTACAAGAAAATGCCTCTGTTGGTCATTGTAATCTTACCTCTGGTAGTGTGGCCTGCCTCTGCCAAATATTGGGTTACATGGAATGTCTTCCCAGACCCAGTCTCTCCAATCACAACTAGAACATGTTTTTCATTTACTGCCTGGATTAATTCCTTCTTCAGCTTGTAGATTGGAAGACTGTCTCTTCTCTCTTGAATTGTAAGTAGAGGAGGGTTTTTTGAGGCTCAAAATATCTTGCCCTGTTTTCTGATCAACATTTTTATGGAAATACTAAGATGAACTAAACCCTCCCTACCTGGAAAGTCACCGAGTTGAACAAATCTACTTCTTCCCAATTTCTGGGTCTATGTTTTCCCTCCTACAAACACAATTTTTCTCACTCTTGCGATTTTATTTTCCTCGTGGATCCTATTTTTCAATTTCCTTCTCCATTTTTGTAACATTGAGTTTGTTATCCAGCATAGGGAACTCTGTTTTGTTGCTAGTTGAAGTTCCTTTACTGGGTTTGGGAGGAAGAAGAATTGCATGAATAAGGGTAAGAGATTATAGAGATGACCATAGCAAGGGGTGTATATTGCATATATGTAGAACACTTAACTACACTTCACAATTGACATTTCCTTCAGGGATACCATATCTAAAATTTCATTCTTACATATATGAATACGCATATTCTTCTATATAGGTAGTGGAAATTATATGACTACACTAGATCCTTCTACTTGCAAAGCATTTTCATTATATGATAATAAAGATACTGTACACTGGCCGTGTTTAATCACTTCCATATAGAGCCCCCTTACTAGAACAATCTACCCAACACAATTATTTAGCACAACTACCGGGTATGAGTTTACTTTTTCTTAATTAATGAAGCTTTTTGTGTTGACTCTGAACCTTATAAATCCTCTGCTATATACATGGATAAAATACAACACATGCATGTTGATGTTGGAGGGATCAAGCTACATCCATCTAACAACAAAGAGAAAACAATACTATTATCAACGAACTTTGCATTTTCCAAACATTGCAATTACAGGAAACTGAACTTACCTTAGCCTGATTAAACCTTGTTCTCCACGCCATGCTCCCTGCACCATTCACGCCTCCAACTTAATTCGCAGGTTTTGCATTTCACGCCAGTGAAACTACTCCAAACCAACACAAATAAATTTCCATGACACATGTCACTTCAAACAACTGACAAAGTATAATGAAAATGCATGGCAACGTGTTATTACTACTGGAAAGTGTCCTCTTTTCTTTTCCGAATGTAATATTCCTTCTATACTAAGTAAACTTTCTCATTTACTATCTGCATATTCTAAAACAAAAAAATTGTGCACTGATGCGCCCAATTATGACTCGGTAGTTGGTCTTTCATTTCTGGTGTTACGAATGGACCATATATTGAATCTTGCCTAAAATTTTCCAATGTTTCTTGTGCAAGATGGCATTAACTATTTTATCTATGAATTTATATAACTACATGTTAAAATCAATTGAAGTCATGCACCTACTCAAATACTCGCTGCAATTCCACAATGTTGCACAATTTCCACGCAAAAAACATAGAACAAATACATGAAGCACAACAATAAAACAAAACCTTCGGTAGGATTTGCCATATCATGGCCTTGCTTTATTTAATTCCCACAAAAAGTCACCCACTTAAGTGATGTAGGGTTAAATCTGGGCCATTAGATTAAATCTATCCTAGCCCTTAGATTTGGGTTTCCCTAAATATCCTTATAAATTTCTTTTTATTTCCATTTACCCTAATTTCTCATTCATTTGTTCATTCTTATTTTGTAGGTTTGGAGGAGGAGGAGGAGAAGCCATGGAGGCCATTAGAGAGGGTTGGAAGCTCCATTTTTGTTGAAGTTTTGTGCTAAAACATAGATCTACCCATTTCCTTTGAGGGTATTATTTACCCTCATTTTTTTTTCAATTTAATTGTATACACATTGTAAATATACTCATTTGGGTAATGAATTAAAAAAACTACAAGAATATTTTTATATATAAATACACACACACACACACACACATACAGATATATATACATATATATATATATATATATATATATATATATATATATATATATATATATATATATATATATATATATATATATATATATATATATATACATACATATATATTACACACACACACACACACACACACACACACATATTAAAAACAAATATTTTAAGGTGGCTCGCGAGTAGCGGAATGGTCGCGACGAAAGAAAGGGTTTCGGCTTTGTGACTATTACTTAGTGTCCGCACTGTTTAAGAGGCAAAGTAAATATAATTTGTGCGGGGTTCACCACTTGTATATAATAAAATGTGGGTGGGGAGGGCTATGATAGATTTAATCTAGGCCTTTAGGTTAAATCTATCATAGCCCTTAGATTTGGGTTGCCCTATATATCCTTATAAGTTTCTTTTTTATTTCTAATTACCCCGATTTCTCATTCATTTGTTCATTCTTATTTTATAGGTTTGGAGGAGGAGAAAGAGGAGAAGGAGGAGAAGCCATGGAAGCCATTAGAGAGGGTTGGAAGCTCCATTTTTGTTGAAGTTTTGTCTTAAAACATAGATCTACCCATTTCTTTGAGGGTATTGTTTACCCTCTTTTATTTATTTTTATTTGTTATTTTTATTTTAATTTAACTCTACACACATTGTAAATATACCCATTTTGGTAATGAATAAAAAAACTACAAGAATATTTTGTATTTATAAATATACGAGACATATGTGTATATATATAAATATATTATTTAATTAAAATAAAAATAAATTTTAAAATTAGTATATATATATATATACAACGTCGGTGAGGAGGAGGGATTCATCCCTACTCCCCCTCCCCCAACCTTTTTTAATTTAAAATAAATGTTCGGGGGTGAGGGGGAGGAGGAGAGGCGCCCCACCCCTCTCGCCTAAAAGAAATTAATCTTGGGGGTGGGGGGTTTTCCCGCCCTCCTCCCCCACATATATATATTCACTAAAAGCCATTCAACTTACTAAATTTTATTTTTAATAAAAAATTAAAGAATTTTATTTATATATATATATATATATATATATATATATATATATATATTATAATATTATATAATAATCTATATATATTACAAGTTCGTTTAAAAGTTGTTTTTATTGATAAAGCGGGTTGAAGGGACCCGTTCCCTATTTATAAAGCAAAGGCCAGATCCTCTAGAAAGCAACAGCTTTAAAAGCCAAAGGTAAACAACAACTACAACTAAACACCAACTTCCAAAAGCATTAGAATAACCAAAACAACCTAAACAAAAATTACTTCCCACCTTGCGATGGAAAATAATCCTCAATGCTGCCCATTTGACCCTTTTTGTTTTTTTTCTTTTTTACTTCGAACCACTTGCCTTATTCGAGTTGAGATAACCAAACGCATGAGTCACTAGGAATTGCCAAAGCAATCAATTTATCAGACATGGAATCCCGATCTGATTCTAAACTTTCTAAAGTATGTCCCCTTTTCGTTCCACCTACTACCAGGTGATTTTTCGAGTTCCCATCTCAAAGATCCTCCTTCCCTATGTCTACTTTATTCACAGGGTCGTATTATTCGAACATCCTTAAAATTTGAAGCAGATACCAAATCAGGGTTAACAGAGCCCCATCTCTTGAAGAAGTCGATTCATTATTTTTTTTATATTTCTAGTTTTTATTGAAGGGACAAGAAGCTTGTAGATGACCCGTATTTTTGCATAATCTACACCGGAATGTAGTATTCTCATAGTCTAAGATCTGGATATGCTGAAAATTACCAAATTTAAGATTGATCGATCTAGTAATCCCTTTCTCAAATCGATTTCAATGCATATACGGAAAACAAACACATACCCGAATGTGTTCTATCCAAGTCTTCTTTGATAAAATTGCCCAAACCGTACCAATATCCTCTAGGGCATACCATAGATGCAAGGGGAGGTTAGGGAGCCTGACCCAAATAGGTGTTTTGGCAACCAAATATGTGTTCGGATCAAAATCTAGAAACCATGGAGTTATAAATAAACCCGCATTTCCTAGAACCATGGACCATCTGTCAAACATCATTGATAGTCTTCATCTTCTCTAAAATGTACAATGAAAAAACCCTTAGAACAGAGGGATATTTCACATTTATTGGTCCAAGTTTCGAATACCCACTGGTACAATGTGGAGGAGGAAGGCCAAAACCCGTTAAACCTACCGATCACTACATCCCAAGATAAATTTTTGAAATATTCCTCCACTTCAGGGTTCTCGATGGTAATAAATGGAATATCCTCGGCCAGATTGACCAAATAGGCCAGATTACTTGTTGTTTATTTTCCCAATGAGTGGCTACTGCTATTTTCTAGTATGTCTTTGAAAGAAGTTGTCTTCCGAGGGTGTTCTAGATCACAATGGCCTAAAGCACCACCGTAAATGCTCTTGTTATCTTCTTTGTTTTTCCCACCCATCCCCAATGAAATCCCAACAAATTTTGGAACCCTAGGATTAGGGCTCTACTCCTCCACCTTCTTATCCCATCCACCATTACCGTGCTCACCTCCACCAACCCGAGAACCCCCGTGGCCAGACCATGACCAATATTTCCCTATGTTGTGTCCTATGAGCCCTCTCGGCTTCTGACTGCCGCCTTTCCAATATTCACTTCACAAATTTTCCATCCATTCTCCGAATTCGGTAAGTTTTCTGCCCCCTCTTGTTGTCACCCTCAAAATTTCCCTCTTTTGAAGTCAAGTTTTGAAAATTTTGAGTTGGTACCATGGAGTAATCCGTGTTTTTGCTTGAAAATTTTTTCCTTCATTCGGATGTCATTGTCAATCCTTCTCTTTGGCTATGGATCACATAGAGCTTGGTATTGTTTGCAGTTTTTCATTCCATGGAGAAAAATTTAAAATTCAGGCGTAAAGGTGGGGTTTTCCCTTTTATTCTTATTTTTCCACAATCGTGAACGACAAGCATATCTTCCTTATCAATTTTTCCCCAACATCCACTGGTAGTACGTGGACATCTCTAATTGGATGTAGCATGGCCATGTTTCAAGAAGTAGCATAAGCCTCCTCCCATCCAAACAACGCAAATCTAAGGTCAGGGCCTAAGGGATAGTCCTCAAATAAGCATAGGCTTTCCATGTGTCCCAAGTCCGAAATGAAGACAGAACAAGCCCGAATCGGCTAAGTATGGGAGGTTCAGGGGATGGCGCCACGTGTCTCATCGGTGCAACTTCAAGGGTTGAGGCCAAAGGGCCGGTCTCAAATAAGCGCCAACTCATCATGTGGTTAGAGTCAAAGGAGAGTCCAAGACTGGTAGAAGGAGTCATGCGTCAGCTCGGTGCCCTTTCAGGGGGAAAATCCAAAGCGAAAACTCAAATGAGCATCATCTCTCCACGTGTCTAAGGTCCCACACAAGTCAAGTGGGCAGCAAGCCCGAATCAATTAAGTATAAAAGAACTAGCAGAAGTCTCCATGTGTCTCTTCGATGTAACTTCAAAGGAAGAATCAAGAGCGGGTCCCCAAGTGTGTGCGGGCTCGCCACATGGTCATAGTCAAAGAAGGGGTAGAGCCGGCCATTGAATCGACTAAGTATAAAAGGGTTTGTAGAAGCATCCATGTGTCATCTCGTGTAACTTCAAAGGAAAAATTTGGAGGTAGGTCACAAATGTGCACTGAGCCTCCACGTGTCCAGGGTCAGACATATGGCCCCACTAAACAAAAGGGACTTAGTAAAAAAACACAAAATATTGAACCAGCCCGCAAAGGGACACGTGGTCATGTTTCAAGCAAAGGTGGAAAGATGGGCTCTTTGTGTGTTTTGATGCTTTGAAAAGTCAAAGCGGGAAAGCGGGCCGTCGAGAGCAATTTGGGAATTCTGGTTTTGTTTCCATAAAAAACTTAAAGTTATAAAGTGACCTACGGCCCCACCCATGCCAAGGGATAAAGTCAAATGTTGAGCCCGCATTGAAATTCAAAGCGGGGAGGTGGGTCGGCGGAGTAATTTGAGTTTTTGAGCCCGCATTGAAAAGAGGTAAACTTAAAAAAGTGAGTTGTGACTCCATTGCCCCTCAAGTGAAGCCACATGTTAGGTCTATATCAAAAGTGGGTAGGCGAGCCAAAATGTTCTGAAGTGCCATTTCTCTAAAAGGCACAAAATAAAAAAGGCGTCCCCAGGCTTGCTTTATTTTAAATCTCTCCCACGTGGATGGCTAAAATTCAAATTTTGCAAAGGCCAAATGAACATCTGTGATTCAATGTGTCTGGTTTTTCCGCCAGGCATGGAAACGATCGAGGCATTGGAGAAGTTCAGAAATCGGTTTCTTGAATCAATTTTCATCATTTTTGTAATCAAATGTAACCGTTCTTGGAAGCTATTTAATGGCTTCTCCACGCCATTGTTAGGGTTGGATCCTAGTACTCAGAGATGTAATAGATTTGAAGTAATCAATACAAAATTTTTCCCTTTTCTTCCTCTGTTATTCTTTCTTTCCTTGTCTGAAAATTTACAAATCATCCATCTTTTATGATAAGAAACTTTGTGTTCTTGTTTATATGATTTCTAGAACTTTGTGTCTGTGGAATCATATTGGTTATGAAAGTGAATGATTCTATTATGCATCTCCTTGGTTCAATACGTATAAGGTTATACTCTACTATCTATATTTCCTAAAGGTATTGTTATGTTCTTCCTCTCTCATCTCCTTAATTCTTCCATTCTTTTGTATTGATGATCTTTGGGCATAAAACATTTCAAAGTATCAAGAATCCACACTTTGAAAGTTGTACATTTGTATATAAGTTTTATTGCTTGCTTTCAATAAGGGAACCTCTCCCATTAAAGAGGAGGGACTTGTTGTCCCCTGACTGTGGTTTGTTAAAGTTCCATTTAAAAACCAACAGTTTTTGGCGACTCCGTTGGGGATTTCATTTCAAACAGATCCCTTTCTAAAAGAAAAACTTCAAGATCATTTTTTTTTTGGCGACTCTATGGTATTCACGTGGGAAGAAAGCTCTCGGGGTTGAGGATTCCTAGTTTCAAATTTTGAAGCAATAAAAATTCTCTCTTCCAGTAAGAAGGAGCAGAGGAACTTGTTCTACAAGCACACCTCCTATTAAATACATAAATTCCAAGGATAGAATTCTTCAGGAAAATTTTCAGTCCTAATCTCCGTGATTTTTTACTTACTGGTGTTTCAGTTCCCCTCCAGTCAATTTTTCCAAAGATGGCAACCCCTTTTCCTTGAGGATAACAGGTTGGGCCTCTTGCTCTTCCTCAGCCATTGCATGAGTTACCTAGGGGTAACATGAAAAAATTTCCCAAATTCCAGGGTGATGGGAAGGTTCATCCAGATGAACACATTGTAACCTTCATTATTGCATGTGGGATTCTTGGGGTTGAACATGAAGATGTCTTTGTCAGGATTTTTGTGGAGACATTACAGGACAATGTTGTTGATTGGTTTTATCATCTTCCTATTGGGACGATCACTAATTGGAATACGATGACAACTCAGTTTGAGTAGCATTTCAAACTTGCTGAAGATGTGCATGCTTTATTAGCTCAAATCTCTCATATCAAGAAGGAGCCATTTGAGCCCATGAGGGAGTTTGTGGCTAAATTCAACAAGTTAATTCATAAAATTCCACAAAACACTCATCCAAAGGATCAAATTCAAAAGTGTTTCTTCCTCAATGCTTAGCTACCCGAGGTGAGTTATGCACTAAGGATATATAATCTTGTAAATCTGGATGCTAATCAACTTTTGGCTATCAGTGTTGAGGATGATTTAATCATGTCTGGTAAATTGAAAAAGAGAATCCTCCAAATCTAAAGATTCTTCTTTTCCAATTCCCCGAGCTAATTCGATCGAGTTAGTATGCGAAGCTTGCAAATGATCTCATTTCTATCAAGAAACAATTGGCTCAGTGTACCCCTTACCAAGATGTTCCAAGGAATAATTTTCAGCCCAAGAACCGTTTGCCTTCTTCTCAGACTAGATTGGCTATTGAAGGCCCACCCATCAAGATTCCGGTCAATGCAACTTGTGAAGTTAAAGAACCGATGATAAGGAGTTTTATGAACTTTGTGAAGAACCAAAAGAAGAGGTTGATAATGAACTCAAGGATCTTGGTGGATCTCAAGTTCATTTCCTCACCACTAAAGGTATGGATGATGAAGATGAATATGATGAAAGAGTGAAAGATAGGAATAGTGATTCATATGTTGTTATGACTTGGGAGCAAATGAAAAGAAAAGAAAAAGTGGTGTAGCTCACTAAGAACTCCAAGGAGTTTCCTATAACTATTCCAAGTGGTTGCAAGAAGAGGAGCTCCTATTCCCACTACCCCCACAAAAAGGTGAGTAATGATAATCCTCCTACTTCGGTTTTGTTTCCAAAACTTCTTGTCCTTCAAATCCTAAAACCGATAGCTCAAAAGTCTCTCAAGTTCCTAGAAATGATGCCCCATCTACCTCTGGATCTTTTGATATCGTTGATCACCTCAAAAATACTAAAATCCAAATTTCAAAGCCGCTTTACCAAACCCACCCAAAAGCTTTTGCCAAAATGGTAAAATTTGTCAATTCCAAATCCAAATCCTCATCCAGTACTTCTAAAGGTATTTTGACCACTCCCTCTTCCTCACCTATATCAAGCCTTGTGGATATAGTCACTTCCCCTAATGAGAAAATTGAACCATTATATGTGACTCTTCTCATAATCGCCATAAAATCAATAATTGTGTTATAGACTCGGGAGCATTAGAAAATGTAATGCCTGCAAAATTAGTTCATGCTTTGGGCCTAACTCTAAAACATGACTTTGGTTCTTACTATTCCATGGAGAGTAGGGAAATGCCTTTGGTTGGAATAATTAAAGATGCACACGTAGCTTTTGCTTTGCTTTTCTAGAGAAAAGGGTCTTATCCACCATTTTGGAAGTTGATATTCCTCCCTCATATGGAATGTTGCTGAGTAGAAATTTTTGTAAGGAGGTAGGATGTGAAATTCAGATGGATTGGTCACATGCTTTGATCCCGGTCAATGGAAAAATGAAGAAGTTTCTACCTGAGAAACAAAATGAATACATTGTGTAAAAGACTGATGATCCAAAAGTACATATACTCTATGAAGATATAGGGCATGGTAACTACATGATCTTGTCACAAGGTGAGGAAAAAATTCCTAAGGGAGTGATTCATGACCCCAATGGCATTTGGACTCTGGAGTTTGATGGAATTTGCTCTTTAGCTAGTTCTGGAGATGGAGTGGTGTTGACCTCTCCAGAAGGGAACATTCATCCTTTTTCTTTCAAGCTTTTTTTTTGAAAATACAAACAATACAACTGAATATGAGGCACTCATACTTGGATTGAACATGGAAAAATAAATGGGAGTGAAGAATATTTGTGCTTGTGGTGATGTAGAGCTGATTGTGAAACAAGTAAGAGATCTTTTTCAAGTGAAGAATAGGAGATTAAAACATTATAGAAATCTTGTCTGTGAAGTCATTGAGTTTCTTGATGCTTTCTCCATTGAAGTTGTGCCAAGAGAAAGGAACACTAGAGCTGATTCTCTAGCGGTCTCAGGCTCTTTGTTGATTCCTCACCCAGATTTCTCTTAGGAGAAATTTACCATTGAAATGATTCATAGGCCCAGTGTACCAGATAATGCAAATAACTGGTAGGTTTTCAATGAAGATAAACATTTGCTCTCTTTCTTGAAGCTTAAGGATAACTTTGACCAGCTTGTATTCTAAAGGAAGTGAGACTTTTCCTAGAGAGTGTGTATCCTCTAATAAAGGAGATACCAAGAGAAGAGATGGATCAAGATGGCTACATCAAATTGAAAGGTAATAAGATCCCTAAAGGGATGGCGAGTTTGGAAGATTCGTTTGATAAGCATGATAGGTACATTAAGTCTAAAACTTCCCAAGGAGCTCGAGAGTTTGCTAAATGTAAAATGATCAATATTGGGAGTCTTGATGAACCTAAAATGGTGAACATTGGAAAATGTTGCACTCAAGAGGATAAGAAGAACGTAGTGAATCTACTAAAAATGTATGTTGATGTTCTTTCCTATTCGTATGATGATCTCAAGACTTTCCAACCAAAGAGATGCATCACTTTATCCCTCTGAAACACGGATCAAACCGTTCAAGCGAAAATAAAGGAAATATAATCCCAAGGTTATCGACACTATTTTTCAAGAGATCCGAAGTTACTAAAGACAAAGATAGTCTTCCTTATACATCATTCAACATGGATTGCCAACATTGTTCTTGTTAGGAAGAACAATGGTGAGATTCACATTTTTGTGGATTTCAGAATTTGAATCGGGCCTCTCTAAAGGACAACTATCCTCTTCCCATGATGGATCAAGTTTTACAAGCTGTCACAGGCTCTTAGATGTTGTCTATGTTGGATGGATTTTCTTGATACAATCAAGTGGAAGTCGATACCTAGATCAAAACAAAACTTCTTTCACTACTTCTTGGGGCACCTTTGCCTACAAGAAAATGCCTTTTGATCTTATCAATGCTTTGGTGCCACCTTTTAGAGGGAAATGGACTTGGATTTTGGCAGTCTAAAGGGAAAGTTTGTTGTAGTGTACCTTGATGATTTGACTA
Organism: Taxus wallichiana var. yunnanensis; assembly: GCA_018340775.1. NCBI lineage: Eukaryota > Viridiplantae > Streptophyta > Pinopsida > Cupressales > Taxaceae > Taxus > Taxus wallichiana. Next base: position 144,286,067 of record CM031241.1, read on the forward strand.
TTTTCTCCAAAACAAGGGCAGATCACTTTCAACATCTTGAAGCAGTCCTCCAGAAATGCAGAGAACATGGAGTTTCTCTCAATCCAAAGAAGTATGTCTTTTGTGTCACTGAAGGAAAGTTGTTGGGGCATATTGTCTCCAAATAAGGAATCAAGATAGATCCAGAAATATTTCAAGCAATCCAACAGATTCCTCTCCCACAAGTAAAAAGGGGGTTCACTCTTTCTTTGGTAAGATAAACTTCCCGAGAAGATTCATTCCTGATTTTATAGAACTAACTATGGGAATTACTCACATGATGAAAGGAAAGGAAAATTGTTGTTGGACTTCTGAAGGTAAGGAAGCATTTGAAGGTATCAAGAAAGCCATTGATAAAACTCCCATCTCAAAGATGTCCTGATTTCAAAGCAAGGATTTTATCATCTATTGCTATCTACTGAGAGAATACATTGGTTGTTTTGCTAACTCGGAAGAATTTTGAGGATCATGAACTTCTAATTGCCTTCATGAGATATGTTCTAAATCTCATGAATTGAAATATAATATGATAGAGAAACATGCTTTTACAATGGTCAAAGTTGTCAAGCAATTTTATTTTTATGTTCTTAATTCTCACTCTGTTGTGTTTGTACACGATCTGAACCATCAAATCTATTCTTACACAACAGAATTTGGAACTAAGAGAGGCAATTGGGTATCAAAATCCAAGAATATGACCTTGATATCAAGCCAACTAAGCTAGTTTAGGGTAAAGGCTTGTGTGAGTTTATTATCAAGGAGATGATGCGAATTGTCCAAAGAAGTAGTTGATGTTCATGTTGTCCTCTTCCTCAGTTCAACAAATGAATAGTATGATGATATTACACATTTTCTTACTTATGGAGAGTGTCCATCTCACTTGAGTGCCAAGGAAAAGAGGTATATTAAGCTAAGGTCTGAATAATATGTATTATGGAAGAATGCTTTGTTCAAACGAGGCATAGATGGAAGGTTCTTGAAGTGTGTGGAAAAAGAGCAATAGAAGAAGTTGTTCTCATCTTTTTATGATCAGGCTTGTGGAGGCCATTTCTCTTCTAGCTTTGTCACTACCCATAAAATCCTTCATGCTTTGGGTAATATTGGCCTACATTGTTCAAAGATGCATCAAAATGGGTAGCTAAGTGTGAAGCCTATCGGACCTTTGTTGGGAGACCTAAGTTGGTTGCTTTGCCATTAAAGCCAGCTTGTGATTGATGAGCCTTTTCAACGGTGGGGATTGGATTTCATTAGAAATATTAACCCACCTTACGTGTTGGACATACCCACATGCAAACTACAACAGACTACTTCACAAAGTGGGTAGAGGCTATTCCAGTCAAAATCACTACTTCTGAGGTGGTGTGTAATTTCATTAAAGAGAACATCTTGGTAAGGTTTGGGGTACCAAACAAGATTGTGACTGATAATGCTTCAAATTTTTCTTCTTCTAAGATGATGGATTTCTGTTATGGTTATGGAATTTCCCTTGCTCATTCTTCAGACTACTACCCCCAAGGGAATGGAAAAGCAGAATCAACAAATAAGAATCTAGTAACTATCATTCGGAAGCTTGTCAATGATTCTCAGAGGAATTGGCACAAGAAACTCTATGATGCTCTCTAGGTAGAGAGAATTACACCCAAAAGAGCAATTGGAATGTCTTCATTTCAAGTGGTGTATGGTGTTGAAGCCCGATTACTGGTGATAGTGGAATTACTACCCTTGCACTTAATGAAGGATATTGAAGATTCAAGTTTCTCTAGTTCCTTGGACAAGGGAATCATGTATCTCTAGAAGCTGGATGAAGGCATGTTGCGGGTTTTTGATAGGATATCAGCTCATCAATTGAGGGTGAAAGATTTGTTTGACAAGAAAGCTAGACCTAAATATTTTCAAGTGGGATACTTTTTTTCATTGTTGTGGAAAAAAAGACACGAACCTTGAGGAAGCCATGGTAAGTTTGATTCTCTTTGGCTTGGTCCTTTCAAAATCAGAGCACTTTGCTAGAGAAAATTCTTTCTATTTGGATTATATGGATGGATCTCCTCTCCCACTTCCTTATAGTGGGCAGTATTTAAAGTTGTTCAAGTCCTAGGTGATTAGGAAATCCTTCTGTATATTGTGTACAATGTTTTGGTTTTTGGTCGTTCCTTTGTGTTTTTTTTTTTCTGTTTTTCCTTTTTGGTTTGTTTTCCTTTCATGTGTTTTGTCTTGTGTTGTCTTTTCCTTTGACTCTATTTTCCCAATGGATAAGGCACTGGTCTTCTTTCCCAGAGTTTTTCTATGGTTCTCGATCTTGCCTCATTCCTCTATCAAGTCATCCCCAGAAAGAGCCAATTGTTGTCACCCTAAAATTCCCCTCTTTTGAAGTCAAGTTTTGAAAATTTTGAGTCGGTACCATGGAGTAATCCATTTTTGGCTTGAAAATATTTTCCTTCATTCAGATGTTGTTGTCAATCCTTCTCTTTGGTTGTGGATCGTATAGAGCCTGGTATTGTTTATAGTTTTTCATTCCATGGAGAACAATTTAAAATTCGGGCATAAAGGTGGGGTTTTCCTTTTATTCTTATTTTTCCACAATCGTGAATGACAGGCATATCTTCCTGTCAATTTTTGCCCCAACATCCATGGGTAGTACGTGGACATCTCTAATTGGATGCGGTGTGGCCATGTTTCAAGCAGCAGTGGAAGCCTCCACGCGTCCAAACGATGCAACTCCAAGGGTAGGGCCCAAGGGACAATCCTCAAATAAGTGTAGGCTTTCCACATGTCCCAGGTCCAAAATGAAGATAAAACAAGCCTAAATCAACTAAGTATGGGAGGTTCAACGGACGGTGCCACGTGTCTCATCGGCACAACTTCAAGGGTTGAGGCCAAAGGGCTAGCCTCCAAATGAGCGCCAGATTGCCACGTGGTCAAAGTCCAGGACCGGCGGAAGGAGTCACGCATCAGCTCAGCACCCTTTCAGGGGGAAATTCCAAAGTGGAAACTCAAATGAGTGTTAGCTCTCCACGCGTCTAAAGTCCCACACAATTCAAGTGGGTAACAACCCGGAATTGGCTAAGTATAAAACAACCGGTGGAAGTCTCCACGTGTCTCTTCAACACAACTTCAAAGAAAGAATCAAGAGTAGGTCCCCAATTGTGCGCGGGCTTGCCACATGGTCATAGTCAAAGAGGGGGCAGAGCCGACCATTGAATTGGCTAAGTATAGAAGGGTTTACGGAAGCATCCACATGTCGATCGGTGTAACTTCAAAGGAAAAATATGGAGGTAGGTCCCAAATGTGCACTGAGCCTCCATGTGTCTAGGGTCAGACATATGGCCCCGCCAAACAAAAGGGACTTAGTAAAAAACACAAAAATATTGAACTGGTCCACAAAGGGACACGTGGTCATGTTTCAAGCGAAGGTGGAAAGGTGGGCCCTTTTTGTGTTTTGATGCTTTAAAAATTCAAAGCAATAAAGCGAGCCGTCGAGCAATTTAGGAATTTTGGATTTTTTTCCATAAACAACTTAAAGTTATAAAGTGACCCGCACCTCGCCCACACCAAGGGATAAATTCAAATGTTGAGCCCGCATTGAAAGTCAAAGGAGGGAGGCGAGGTTGGCGAGTAATTTGAGTTTTTGAGCCCGCGTTGAAAAGAGGTAAAATTGTAAAAGTGATATGTGACTCCATCACCCCTCAAGTGAAGCCATGTGTCGTGCCTATATCAAAATCAAAGGGGGCGGGAAAAAATGTTTCAAGTGCCATTTCTCTAAAAGGCACAAAATACAAAAGGCATCCCCATGCCCGCTTCAGTTTAAATCTCTCCCACGTGGATGACTCAAATTCAAAGTTTGCAAAGGCTAGATGAACATCTAGGATTCAATGCATCTGGTTTTTCCACCAAGCATGGAAATGGTTGAGATGTTAGAGAAATTCAGATGTTAGTTTCTTGAATCAGTTTTCATCATTTTTGTAACCTGAATGTAACCATTCTTGGAAGCTATTTAATGGCTTCTCCACATCATTGTTAGGGTTGGATCCTGGTACTCTGTAGATGTAATAGATTCAAAGTAATCAATACAAAAAGTTTTTCCCTTTTCTTCCTCTACTATTCTTTCTTTCCTTGTCTAAAAATTTGTGAATCATCCATCTTTTATGATAAGAAACTTTGTGTTCTTGTTTATATGATTTCTAGAACTTTGTGTTTGTGGAATCATATTGGTTATGAAAGTGAATTATTTTAATATGCATATCCTTCATTCAACACGTATAAGCTTATACTCTACTATCTATATTTCCTGAAGGTATTGTTATGTTCTTCCTCTCTCATCTCCTTAATTCTTCCATTCTTTCGTATTGATGATCTTTGGGCATAAAACATTTCAAAGCATCAGGAATCCACACTTTGAAAGTTGTACATTTGTATATAAGTTTTGCTACTTACTTTCAATAAGGGAACCTCTCCATTAAAGAGGAGGGACTTGTTGTCCCCCCGATCAGTGGTCTATTATAGTTCCATTTAAAACCCAACACCTCCAAAGTTTTTTTAAAAGTTATTTAGTAATGATAATATATAAAATGTGTAAATCTAAAACAATTAAATCAATTTAATTACAATTACATATTATTGGATGTTTTAGTGTTATCTTATTTTAAACCATTGAATCAAATCGATTGCGAACTGAAAAAGTAAGAGTAGTGGGTATAAATTTCTACCTATTCATATAGGTGAGATGGTTAAATCTAATGGTTCACTTGTTTAGCCCAATGCAAATAAGTAGACATTTTTATTGGTTTAAAACTCTAAAATATGAATTTTTCTTTGTATAACTATATAATATTTGGCTATAAATTCGACACAATTAGTCTCTTTTACAACCTAGTTCGAAGAGAGAGTCAGAGGAATAACAATTTTAGTAATTCCTTTCTTTAGTTTTCCTTTGCAATAAAATGTAAAATTTTAGTGTATCATTAACTATACAATCATTTCTTTTCCTCATATACAAGCTTGCAACAAAACCATAACAAAATCAACTACGCTTTCTTTCAATAACAACTTTCTTTTACAAATATATCTATCTTACAACTTTGAATAACCTACAAGTGAAGGAGAGTTTCATTTCAACCAACATACAACTCAAATTTTTTCCTTTCACTATAATACTTTCAAATTTCAAGAAAGAAATGTACAAAAATATTGTAAGTATATAAGAGTTAAGATATTTTAGTCTAAGTGAGAACCATATTACATTTTACAACATGGAGGTTCTCCTAAAAGTTCAAAGCAAAATTTTTATTTCCAAGGTCATCTCCCAACTTTAGCTTTCAAACTTGCATCCTTCAACTCTTCAAATCTTGAATCACAATACAAATAAAGGGGTATATGAGATGCTCTCTGCCCAACCTATAATCCAATAAGAGGAGAAACCATCCCCTTATTGGCCCCCAATCCCCAACCAAAGAACAATATGAGGTATTGTGCAACATTTGTAAACTTGTAAAAGAGGCTTCCACAAATAGCATTCAAACAATCCATTAAAAAAAATAACAAATTTCCCAACAAGAACAAAGGATTGAATACAAAAAGATAACAATGAGAAATGGAATATGGGAACCACCTCCATTTTTATCCCAAGTGATGTAATATTTCCACCCAAAATCATCCATGTGAACAACTCAAACATAATTAAATCCTTATTTCTACACTTGCAAGAATGCAAAATATATCCATATTATCCTTTTCACTCCCCATAGGTGGAACTAAAAATCACACTCCTTCCAAAATGCATGCCTCACATTTCCCTTTTCCTCCCCAATGGTCCCATAAATCCATCTCCCACACCCAACTTAAGGAAAAATACTCATTTAAAAACAAACATAACCACGACACTCATACAAAGTACAAACAAACACTATTTCTACATCAAATACATTAATAAAAAAATTAAAAAAGAGGAGACCCTACCTCTCCGTAGAGATTCAAATTCCTTTGCTCAACAAACTTTAGAATCCTTCACACCAAGATCAACCCAAAGAAAGCTCCAAGTATGAAAACCAAGACCAATTTCTAAAAGTCCAAGAGAAGCAAGTAAGACATTTAACCCAAAATCCATCAAAATCATCCAATAAATAGAAAAGGGATGTGAGGATGATGAGGTGGATCCATGTAGGATGCCACTTCATCATCCCTCAATTAAACCACACAAGTCAAACACCAAACCGAAAGAAATTAAATGCACATGTAAGACTTATGACATGCCCACATGACACTCCAACTTGCACACCATGCTTATCAAGGACAAACATAAATGTGGTAAGTAACAAGTGTAATTATTCACCCTTTTTACCATCCAAAAACATAAATAAGCCTAAAATTAAATCCCCATACCATAGGTATGGTTGTTAGATGAATTTAAGAGGCATGGGACAAGCTTAGCTTGTCCCACAAGCCTCCAAAAAAGTCTCCCAAGTCAAAATCCGAATTTTGAAGTTGGGAAAGAGTACACAACACAAAACCGAACACAAATCTAATTTACATCCACAAGATTTCAAGGACCATCTACCAAATTTATTGCCCACATGTCATATCTTTGCTTTTTAATTTAAATCTAAGCTAAACTACTTAATTAAGATAGATTAGCAAGTGTTAATAAAATAACAATATTTCCCAAATAATTAAACACATGCACAACAAATTAAAAAATAAATAAATAAAACATTACACCCATGGCCACATAAATGAGTTTACCCCCTTATAGGGACCTCCTAATAAAGCATGCAACAACAAAACATAAAATTATACAAAAGGTGTCAAATTTTGGCCATGTTAGACAACACCCGATATCCTTTTGTGGTTGGTCCCCTATCCCCTTTCGATGTATGTGATAAAATGTACCGCAACACAAACATAATACCTCTCGGCCTTATGGCCACATCAACAACATTGAGAATAATATACATATGGAAATCAATAATCGTCATCCAAAATTAGCAATTCTATCATCTATCATCATATCAATTAATTCAATTTTAACATCCATAAAATCATAATTTTACTCAAAACATCTAACATAGGTAATACATCCAGAATATGACATGTTAGTATAAAATCATAATACTAAAAATCAACATATATAATTGTCTATCAGTGTCATCTAGTGCATCATAATCAAAATGTAAATCACAACATGTCAATAGTCCAAATTTATGTATAGTTGATTATCTACCGATAAAGATATAATTATCAAAATGTCTAAGTATTAATCTAATAGTAAAACATCATAATGAAATAGTGTCAAAGAGGAGTGGGCACTACATCCCCTCCCCTTAGACTTGACTTCCTCTTGGAAGTCATTGGAATAGGTGTGGAAACTAGGCCCGTAAAAAAAGTAACATCCTCCTATGTGGCTATAGTCTCATCGTACCTATCCCACTGGACTGCACATAGTTAGTCTCCCGACCTCGAAGGACCAGGATCTTGTGCTATAAAATGTGCACAGGCTCAACAGACACACTCCGCCTATACTCTTACACCTACAAAGCGGTCCAATATAATACATGAGAGGGATCTGGAATGTATCTCCTAAGAACAAAAACTTGAAATACATCGTGCATGTGAGATAAGATGGGCAGAAATGCTAGATGATAAGTTAAGGGATCAACACACTCCAAGATATCGAATGGACCCATGAATATAGGAGCTAACTTAGAGCCTTTTCCATAATGGATAGGGATCTTATGAGGTTTGACACAAAGAAACACCTTCATGCCCACCTTATAGCTGTGGTCAACTCTCCTCTGATATGCATATTTCTTCTGTCTATCTTGTGCCTCTTGAATCCTCTGTTTGATAAAAACAACTTGCTGCTTCATGTCTTGTAACAAAGCTGGCCCAAGAGATACTCTGTCCTCCAATTTGTCCCAACTCAGTGGTGTCCTGAACTCCCTACTAGATAATGCCTGAAATGGTGCCATCCCAATAGAACTCAAGAAGCCGTTATTATAAACAAAATCCACCTAGTACAAGTACTCCTCCCACCTCGACTAATGGTCCATGACGTACATCCAAAGCATGTCCTCTAAAATCTGATTCACCCACTCCATCTGTCCATATGTCTTTGGGTGATATGTTGTATTGAATTTGATACTCATCCCAAGGGCATGTTGCATGGTAGTCCAAAAATGAGAGGTGTATAAGGGATCGTGGTCACAAATAATCTTCCACGGAATCCTGTGCATTCTAACAATCTCATCTAAGTATACTCATGCCAATGCACTAGTTATATAGGTGGTCTTCACCGGAGAAAAATGAGCCACTTTTTTCAATCTATCCACTGTGACCATAATGGCGTCGTCTTTGGTATCTCGACGTCGGTAGCCCTACTATGAAGTCCATGGAAATAGTGTCCCATTTCCACTCCAGTATAACATGTGGATAAAGAAAGCCAACTGGATGCTAATGTTCAACCTTCACCCTATGAAACTCCAAAAAACATGACACAAAATGAGCTACATCTCTCCGAAGTCCTTTCCAATGGTACAACTGTCTCAAGGTGGTGTGCATATTCTTCACCCATGGATGACTGAATAAGGTGCATGATGAGCCTCTACCAAAATATCCTGTCTCAAACCTCCATTCCTAGGGACATATATCCGGCCTCTTTGTATGAGAAGTCCATTTGACCCTAATGCAAATCCATCAAACTTGCCTTCAGGGGGTCTCTGAGACTCAATATCTACTTTAGCTACAAGGTAGAAGTTGTCATGTTGAAGATGTTGCAAAATCCTACTCTGTAATTCTGTACACCCTAAGTGGTCATAACCAAATGTCTTTGTCGACTCAAAGCATCTACAACCACATTCTCCTTCCCCTTCACATGCTCTATCTCCATGTCGTACTCACATAGAAAATCCATCCAACGCCATTGATGAGCATTGAGATTGGGTTGCGTGAAGAGGTGACATAAGCTCAAATGGTCTTTCCTAAGAATGAACCTCCTACCAAGAAGGAAATGACGCCAACGCACCAAATCATGCACCACCGCCGCATGACTTAAGTTCACGAGTCGATAATTGAGATAATAATCCTTGAGTTTTTGATACTAAAAGGATACTTTATGGCCATCCTACATCAAAACACCTCCTAATCCTACCAAAGAAGCATATGTGCACATGAAGAACTCCTCGAGGATCCGACACTACAAGAATTAGTGATGTTGTAAGGTATTCCTTTAGTGTACTGAAGGTCTTCTCACATTTATTTGACCAAAACAAAATTCTTCCCTTTCCACTAAAGGGAAGTGATGGGGTTCCCAACACTAAAGAAATCGTGAAAAAATCTCCTATAGTATCCTACCAATCCCATGAAACTGCGCACCTTGGTCACATTGGGTAGTGCTAGACAATCCATAATAGCTATAATCTTGGAAGGATTGACTGTGATACCTTCCCCAAAAATAATGTGACCTAAGTACTGTACCTATGACTAAAAAAATGCACACTTTTCTAGGTTCCCGTAAAGCTGCTGCTCACGAAGACACTGCAAAACCTATCAAAGGTGCTCCTCATGCTCCTCATGCATGCGTGAGTATATCAAAATTTCATCAAAGAACACAAGCACGAAGTGATCAAAAATTTCTTGAACACCCCATTCATCAAACTCATGAATATTGTAGGGGCATTCGTTAGACCAAAAGGTACCACTATGAACTCATATCAGCCATATCACATACAAAAATTTGCCTTGTGGATATCCACCTTTGCAATCCTCGGATGATGGTAGTTTGACTTGAGATATATCTTATAAAATATGGTGTCCCCTTCATCTGATCAAATAAATCATCTATTCGAAGAAGGAGTAATGACTCTTGATTATTAATTTGTTCGGTTATCTGCATCCACACACAAATGCAAATATTCATCCTTCTTCTTCACAAAATCACTTGTGCACTGCGAGAAAAGCTAGGATAGATTAAGCCCTTCTCAAGAAGGCCTTCTAATTGCAACTTGAGCTCACATAGCTCAGGTGTGGTCATCCTATAAGGTGCACGTGAGATAAGCTCTGCTCCAGGAACCAAGTCAATATTAAAGTCTATCTCATGTGGGGAGGTAGCCCGACAACTTTCTAGAAAAAACATCTCGAAAAATTCCTACAAAATGGGGTGGCCATAAAGTGATGGTCCGTGAGTCTCATCCTTTAATTATTTACTAAATTTGATGGCATATAACTGAAAACCCCATCACACACACTTCTTCAATTGCATAATGGATATGGTGTGAATAGAGATGTGTCTCCTAACTCCAACTATCACCGACTCCATTCCAAAATCATCTACACAAGATGTAACCTTGTTGTAATAATCAAACCTAGCTCTATGAAGAATGACAACCAATCCATACCCAAGATAACTCCATATGAACCCAAGGGAATGATACAAAGATCCAAAGTCGTGGTAAAGGGTCCTAGGTCCACTACACACTCCTTAACTAAGGAGTCCACTGAGATTTTGGCTCCAGAAGCCATCTCAACATCCCAACTAAGGCCCTGCCTAACTACCACTAGCTTACATTGCTCTACTAATGATGGAGAAATGAAAGAATATGAAGAGCCTGAATTAAATAAGATAGGGGTATAAATACCACCAATGTTATATGTGGTCTCAATGACTATGCCCCGGTGCTCTTCCTAACGGTTCTCAACCATTGCATATAAATCTTGTGGCTCCTAGCCATATCACCAAATGTAGAATTATAAATAGGTGTATTACCATGATTAGTAGGGTTTCGAGGGAACTCTCTCCAATGATGTCTATGTACACTACATCCATAGACACTACCTGGTCCTCTCCACTGAGCATATAGTCCTCTAGGTGGCTCGGTAGTCCATGCTGTAGAACCTGATGATCTTGTCATAGATCTCAGTGGGTGTTGCAATGGACATACTCCTACCGAATGTGCTCGAGGTGGATCCTATTTCCTTTTGGCCCCCTAGCCGGAGGTCTATTCTACGCCCTCTCGAGCATCAAGGCACTTATGAGGTCGAAAGGTGTTTGAGTCGATGCTACCGCTACCGAGGAGAAGGAGGCCTGAAGGAAGACTATGCTAAAGTGTGTCCACTATATAAGGAGGAGCTGATCCCATCAACTTGCTATCTTGCATCTGTTGTATATGGCTCCTCACTCTATCTCAAGCATACTAAGTCATCACTCTAGTTTCCTCTGCAATGTAGGCATGCTCCACAACCTATGATAGTGTCTGCGGTTAATGAATGTGCACTTCCCCTCCAAAGTCTATGTTTAGGCCCTTGATGAACCTATGAACCCTAATTTTCTCATCCTACATGTAGTCCACATACTGAAGTAGATCCAAAAACTGACCCTCATACTCTACTACCGACATGGAGGCCTATTGCAGAGATCATGAAACTCATCGATCCGCTGCTAGATGAATCTCCTAGATATGTATCTACTCCTGAAACACTCCTCAAAGAGCTCCCAAGTAATTGTCTCTAAATCCACATGGAGCTTTTGCTCCTTAGTCCTCCACCAAACTCTAGCCCCATCTCTCAAAAGGTGGATGACAACACGATCTTTTGTGTTGGTGGTACAAGGACATAACTTGAAGCATTCGCTCAAGCTAACCAACACTACCTCTTCCCGAAATGCTCATGTGTCTCGCAATAAAATAAAATAGAAGTAACTTCAATATCTCTCCAATATAATCCAATGTTTGCCGACTATCGACCTCTAGGTTTCTCTTCAAGATCATCTCTCGGTCTAGGGATCCTAGACCTGTTTGTGTCCCGTAGCTCTATCTATGTGCTCCCTAGGTGGTGACTCATGTCTAATCGACTCCACGTGGGAGTTCTCTACCCTATCCTTAGCACTATGACGTGAAGGTGCATGAGCCTCCATTGATGGCTCTTTGTCATGTCTACTAGGTCACCCTCTTAAAGATCTCCATGTATAGTGGCATTAACATCATGCATTGTCTACAAGTATCTCGAGGTAATATAGTTAATACTACATGATATAAGGGTGGTAAATCTAGGTCCACGTGTAGAAACCCCTCTTCTCGGTCTCGCGCATCTTGCACGCACCAAGGCGAGAGTTAGTTTATCATCATCTAGGTTTTGTTTTTAGTTTTCTAAGTTTTCTACATTTTAAAATATCATGCAAAGTTGTGTGTTCTAGGTTTAGAGTTATGTTAGGTTTACTTGTTTATATTTCGTGTTTCCAAGTGTGCTCGAGGTCCAAGCGTGGAACCCATGGCTCTGATACCAAGTGTAACACCCACAATTTTCTACTCTCAAATCAAAATAAAACCTAATAATTTAATAGGAAAAAATTACGGTAAATATATATTTTAAAAGGGTTTGCAAGGATAAACATTATTCATAAGTTGATTAATTTTCTCGATTAAAGCTTCTACACAACCTAGAGGAATTTGGAATTAAATTAATAATTAAATATTATTAATTTAATTCCTAACTATATCACATTTGCTTAATTAATTTTTACAAGAAAGTCACAACTTGACTAGCCACTAAGTGGCCCCATTCACCCCATTACCCATGCCCTTTTTATTTAATTTAATTCACACAAAAACTCACACACTTAAGTGATGTATGGTTAAATCTGGGTCATTAGATTAAATCTATCATAGCCCTTAGATTTGGGTTGCCCTAAATATCCTTATAAGTTTCTTTTTATTTCTATTTACCATAATTTCTCATTCATTTGTTCATTCTTATTTTGCAGATTTGGAGGAGGAGAAGGAGGAGAAGCCATGGAGGTCATTAGAGAGGGTTAGAAGCTCCATTTTTGGTTGAAGTTTTGTGCTAAAACATAGATCTACCCATTTCTTTGTGGGTATTGTTTACCCTTCTTTATTTATTTATATTTTTTATTTTTATTTCAATTTAATTGTATACACATTGTAAATATACCCATTTGAGTAATGAATTAAAAAATACAACAATATTTTGTATATATAAATATACACACATATGTATATATATTTATATATTATTCAATTAAAATAAAAATCAATTTTAAGCACATTATACACACACACACACACACACACACACACACACACACACACACACACACACACACACACACACACACACACACACACACACACACACACACACACACAATACAATATTAAAAAAATTAAAAACGGCATGCGAGTAAATGTGCGAAATTGCATGCAACCAAAGAAAGAGTTTCACTGTGATTATTACTTAGCGGTCGTAGTCGTTTAAGAGGCAAAGTAAATATATATTTTTTTGGGGCGGGGGGCGATGGACACCCCTCCCTATCAGATGTAATACAATGTGGGTGGGGGGGGGGGGGATTCGGCCTCCGCCCGTAACCCCCGCCCCCTCAACCTATTTCTTTTTAATTTAAAAGAAATGTGGGCCATCTGTCCCCGCCTCCCCCTCCCCCAATATTAATTTTTTTAATAAACAAGAAAAGTTCGAGGAAGGGGAGGGGGTTTACACCCCCATACTTAATTATTATTATTTATATACAACTTTATTCACTAAAAGCCATACAACTTACTATATTTTGTTTTTGATAAATTTTTTAAAGAATTTTATTATATATATATATATATATATATATAATTAAAAATATATATATAAATATACTATAATAATTTTTATATATTACAAGTTTTGTTAAAAGTAAATTAGTAATGATAATATATAAAATGTGTAAATCTAAAACAATTAAATCAAGTCAATTACAATTTGATATTATTGGATGTTTTTGTGTGATCTTATATTAAACCATCAATCAAAACCGTCACAGAATGAAAAAATAAAACTAGTAGGTATAAATTTCTAACTATTCATATAGGTGAGATGGTTAAACCTAATGGTTTACTTGTTTAGCCCAATGCAAATAATTAGACATTTTGTCTTGGTTTAAAGCTCTATAATATGAAATTTTCTTCTTATAACTATGTAATATTTGGCTATAAATTCCACACAATTAGTTTCTTTTACAACCTAGTTCGGAGAGAGTAAGAAGAATAACAATTTTAGTAATTCATTTCTTTAGTTTTCCTTTACAATAAAATTTAAAATTTAAGTGTATCATTAACTATACAATCATTTCTTTTCCTCATAAACAAGCTTACAATAACACCATAAAAAGTCAACTAAACTTTATTTCAATAACAACTTTCTTTTACAAATACATCTATCTTACAACTTTCAATAACCTACAAGTGAAGGAGAGTTTCATTTCAACCAACATATAACTCAACTTTTCTCTTTTCACTATAATACTTTTAAATTTGAATAAAGGAATGTATAAGCATTATTTTAAGTATACAAGAGTTACAATATTTCACTCTAAGTGAGAACAATAATAAATTTTACGACATGCACGTTCTCCCAATAAGCTCAAAACATAAATCTTCTTTCCAAGGTCATCTCCTAACTTTTTCTTTCAAACTTGCATCCTTAAACTCTTCAAATCTTGAATCAAAATACAAATAAAGGGGTATAGGAGACGCTCTCTGCCTAACCTATAATCCAATAAGAGGAGGATCCACCCCTTACGGCCCACGCACCCCAACCAAATAACAATATGGGGTATTGTGTAATATTTGACAACTTTTACTATTTACTTTCACAACAATCATTCCACAAAATAACCCATTCAAGCAATCCATTCAAACAAAATAACAACTTTACCAACAAAGCAAAGGCTTGACTACATCAAGCCAAAAAAGAGCAATGGAATATGGGCGCCACCTTCTTTTGTCTCCCAAGTGATGTATGAGTTCCACCCAAAAGCCTCCATGTGCACAACTCAAACATAATAAAAATGTTAGCGCATTAATACATTTGTTTGTTATTGTTTGTTAAAGAACAAGCATGTAATCGTTTTTCTTTCACGGCTCCCTCCCTCTCAGCCTATATAAAGGCGTGATCTCTGTATCATTTGATACAGCAATATATACAATATATTTGGAGCTCTATCATTGGTATCAGAGCATGTTTTTGTTATGCGTGGAGGAGAGCGGCAATATTGATCGGTGCGTGAAGAAGCAACCAGCTAAACAACTTGTGTTCTATTACTACATGGAAAGAAAACAGTTCGTGGCATATTTCTTTGTGTCTTTGTGTGCGTGGCGTGGAGATTCAGAACCTGTGCGTGGGAGTTGCTGGTGCATCTTCGTCCTCTGCCTGTGTGAGGGAGTTGCTGGTGCGTCTTCATCCTCTCCCTGTGCGTGGGAGTTGCTGAGAAAAGACTCGGCGTGAATCTTGGCCGAGTGTGGAGACCCACGTGGATTGCAGTGCGTGGAGGGACAGTTGGAGGAGCTACTGAGCGTGGAGAATTTTCTGTCACTCTTCAGCGTGGAGGAAGTGGTCAGGCTTTGTCCTTGGAGGTATTAGCCTGTTTAGAAGACAAGAAGAATTTGTTGTGCGTGGAAGGAGACCTAGCCAACAAATAAATCATTGTTTCCTGTAGAACCACGTGGAAGACCATCCAAACCTCTGTACGTGTAAGCAAAGTCGGCAAATTGCAAAACTGTGTGTGGGTGTATGTCTCAATTTTCGATGCACAAAGCACCGCGAGAAATGCACCAAATATTTGGGCATTGAGTGACAACGAAGACACCACTGGACTGTTCTTTGCCTTGGTCAACGAGCTACACAACACTGGAAACATTCTCTTTGACGAGATTGTGCACCGAGGACTGTTGGAATATTTTTGGTTCGACGTTCGATGTCAAGCATGACGGATTCATGCAAAACTTGAACGTGGTTATGATGCAGATGACGAACACGAAATAGAACGCCCACAAGAGTGTCGGCATCTCACTGCACGAGCCTATAGAGCCCATCTTCGGGATGGATTCCTTCAGTAAGCATTGTAGCCATTTTTGAAAAATAAATAAATAAATAAAATACGTTTTTGAGTTTTTGAAAATGTCTGCTCCAAAAATATTGCTATCCAATGCCCAACTCTTGAAAGGGCCAAATTTCGCCGCATGGAAAACCAAAATGCGGACGATTCTTCAATTTGAAGATCTTTGGGGGATCGTCTCTGCAAAGACGCCCCTCCCACAGACACTGATCTGTTGGAAAAATATGAAAAGGCTGATGTGAAAGCACTAATGCTTATCACCTTGAGTCTTTCTGATGAGGTGCAGCCATACATTCGGGAAGCAACCGCTTCTTCTCAGGCATGGAGTGCATTGTGTACCATCTATGAAGCTAAGAATCTGACGATAAAGTTGCAACTTCGACAAAGCTTCATACGATGAGTATGCATGATGGCGAATCAATAGAAGCCTTCTTGCGGCGTGTAGCTAAGTTACGTGTATAACTCTCTGCACTCGGTGAACCAGTGGACGACAAGTTGCTAGTCCTGCTCACCCCGCGAGCTCTTCCTTCACGGTTTGAGACACTAATCACCATGTTGATGAAATACTCAACAGAGGTGAGTTTTTGCAACCCTAGTGAATTATCTCCAGCAGGAAGAAGCCATGCAAAATGTACAAAGAAGCCTTCAAGACAAGGCTCGATCACGAGGCAAAAACATAAGCCTCGGAAAGGGCAATCAGCCCCCGAATCGGCAGATCTCGCAGCCATCTTCACAGTGGCCACCATAGCGGACACCCCATAAGCAACATAATCACAAGGCAGATTGGTGGTGCCACATTTGCTCATGCGGATACGCACATGATCGCGAATTACAACAACGGTCGCAAGTATGGAAATTCCAGTGAAGAGAGCACTTCTGGCCGAGGATATTCCAAGAAATCCCGATGGCATGCTCGTAATCAGAGGCAGAAGGGCCACATTGTTGCTCAGCAGGATGCCACCTCCGATGAAGAGGTACCAGATATGACTCATTCTGACATTGTTCTAGTCTCATAGACTTTGCAGCCGTTAGAAGATGTCTGGTTGATTGATTCAGGCGCCAGCAAACACATGACTAGCAACAAGAAGTTGTTCCATACTCTGAGTGACCGGCCCACTGGAGATCGGATCACCATTGCAGACAATCAAGAGTATATTGCGGCAGGGATTGGTGATGTCATCATTCCTCTTGGAACACGAAGATGTACACTCACAAAGGTGCTATATGTTCTAGGTTTGACTTTAAATCTTTTGTCTGTAAGTCAACTTCTTAACCATAGAATGCAGGTTGAATTCTTTGTTGAGAAAGGGGTCAAGTCCTGCATCATTTCCCAGGGAGAGTCGAGTCATTGCTCAAGCATTTCGAAGGGCCGCTATTTGCGTGACCGGATGCGGTCACTTCATCTAGCGTTGCTCTCTCTCGCATCAACGACAGAGTCCACTACAATTTGGCACTTTCGATATGGTCATCTTTCTGCTGGGGCTCTGCATCACTCGGTCAAGGCGAAAAATGGTAAGAGGGATTCCTCCACTCTCCCATTCCTTACTGTTTGCTCGTGATGTCTTGCGGGCAAACAACATAGAGGTCCATTTAAATAGAGCTCTTATCATTCTACAGAGCATCTTCAGGTCGTTCACACCGATCTATGCGGACCCTTGCCAGCTAGCTTCCAAGGTTTTGCATACTTTTAGCTCATCATTGATGATTACTCACAGAAAATGTGGGTATATTTCCTTCGGAAGAAGACTGAGGCACTTGCAAATTTCCAGACCTTCTACTAGCAAGCCACCAGGTAGTCTGGGAAGCCTCTTCTTCTCCTCCGCTCAGATCGAGGGGGGGAATTTGTGTCAAAGAAGTTCTTAGCATACCCGAAGCAGTATGGCATTCAACAACATTTGATTGCACCCTACACGCCCAACAGCGGGATTTCGAGCACCACAACAGATCACATGGAGATGGCTCGTTGTATGCTCTCGACCACCAAGTTGGACGATCAGTTTTGGGTAGAATCAGTCCAAACATCAGTGTATCTACTCAACCAGGAACCCACAAAGATCTTGCAGAACAAGACACCGGAAGAGGTATGGACTGGTCGTAAACCTTCTATTCATCATTTGAGAGTTTTTGGTTGTACTGCATATATGCATGTTCCAGATAAGAGAAGGAAGAAGATTGATCCAAAGACACTGCCATGTATTTTCTTGGGGTATAGTACTACCTCAAAAGCATATCGTCTCATGGATCCTGAGACGAAGAAGATCTACGAGAGTCGAGATGTGGTATGTGATGAGTCATCCTTTGACTCCCTGCCACACAATGGAGATCCAGTACCGACCTCGTCACATAGATTGCTCACACATCCAGATGATGAGCAAGATGATTCTTCTCAGAGAGAAGAAGAGCTGAGTGGAGACTTGTTCGTTGATCTTGGCACACTGGAAAACACATCTTCACATCAGCAGCACCAACGTCTGAAATGGGTCCAGTTACTATCGTGGGATGCACACCAACTCACTTCCAGGTACTTCTATGGGAGTTAGAACACGAAGTCAAGCCAGACATGAGGTAAATTTTGCACTCATGAGTTCAGTTGTTGAGAGCACCGAACCTGACACTGTTCGTGAGGCATTAGACCAACCACAGTGGAAACAGGCTATGGATGCTGAATATGATTCCCGATTCAGAATCGACGTGGGAACTTGTCGATCTGCCTCCAGGTAAGAAATCCATTGGCTGAAAATGGATTTTCAAAACAAAATATAAGGCAGATGGTTCAATCGACAAACATAAAGCACGACTTGTTGCAAAGGGTTATGCTCAACAAGAAGGAATTGACTATGATGAGACCTTTGCACCCACTGCGAAGATCAAAACCATCAGAGTTGTCTGTGCACCGGCACAAAAATGGATGGAAACTTCAGTAGATGGATGTCAAGAGTGCTTTTCTAAATGATGATCTACAAGAAGAAGTGTACATGGCCCAACCTGAAGGGTTTGTAGACGAGCATCAACCACAGAAGGTATGTCATCTGATAAAGTCTCTTTATGGACTCAAACAAGCACCTAGGGCATGGTATATAAAAATTTATGATCGCCTATTGCAGCATGGATTCACTCGTATCCCCTTAGATAAAAATTTGTATATCAAGAAGGTAGGAACAGAGATTGTCATTCTGGTTTTGTACATAGATGATCTTGTGATCATAGGAAGTTCTGACAATCTTGTAGATGATGTAAAGAATGATCTGAAGAAATCCTTCGACATGACTGATTTGGGGCTACTTCACTATTGTCTTGGCTTAGAGATATGGCAGAAGAAGAATCATATCTTCGTCTCCCAGATGAAATATGCCAAGACGCTCCTGAAAAGTATGGGATGTCAGATTGTAAACCAATGTCCACACCTATGGAAAAAGGTTTGCAATTATCTAGATTCTAGGATTCACCGCAGGTAGATGGCACTCACTACAGGCAGCTTGTGGGGAGTCTCATTTACTTGACTTATACCAAGACTAGATCTTTGCTTTGCAGTGAGCTATCTCGCCAGATTTATGCAGGAGCCGAAGAAATTTCATTGGATAGCAGCAAAGCATGTGTTGAGATATGTCCGAGGTACAGTTGACTTTGGTCTGGAGTATCAAAAGAACACTCAGTTCTTCTTACAGGGATATATAGACTCGGACTATGCAGGATCCGTTGATGACAGGAAATCCACTTCAGGATATGTTTTTCATCTCAGATCTGGACCTATCTCATGGATCAGCAAGAAAGCAAATCGCTTTTTTGCTCTCTCATCCACCGAGGCCGAATCTTGTGCCGCATGAGGAGCTGTGTGCGAAGCAATTTGGTTACGTCGCATTCTTGCAGATATAGGGATTCCTGAAGAGAAACCTCCCATCATTCACTACAACAATCAAGGTGTGTTGAAGCTTGTGAAGAATCCTATTTTCCATGAACGAACAAAGCATATTGAGGTCGAATGTCACTACATTCGAGAACAGGTCTTGAACCACCAAATTCAGCTCCAGTACTACCCTACTGATTTTCAGATCGCAGATATTCTCACCAAGCCTCTCAGCAAGGTGAAGTTTGATTTGTTTAGGGGGTACATTTGTAAGAGCAATGTATTAAGGGGGGGAATGTTAGCGCATTAATACATTTGTTTGTTATTGTTTGTTAAAGAACAGTTATGTAACCGTTTCTTTCACGGCTCCCTCCCTCTCAGCCTATATAAAGGCGTGATCTCTGTATCATTTGAAACAACAATATATACAATATATTTGGAGCTCTATCAAAATCCTTATTTCTACACTTGCAAAAATGTAAAATATATCCATATTATCCTTTTCACTTGCCATAGGTGGAACTCAAACTCACACTCCTCCAAAATGCATGCCTCACTTCTCCCTTTTCCCTCTCCAATGGTCCCATCAATCCATCTCCCACACCCAACTTAAATCAAGCTACCAGCTTTACAAAACAAACATAACCACAACACTCATACAAAGTACAAACAATCATCATTTCTACACCAAATACATTAATAAAAATGTAAAAAGAGGAGAGCCTACCTCTCTAGATGAAGCTTCCAATTCTTTTTCTCAACAAGCTTTAGAATCCTTCACACCAAGCTCAATCCAAGATGTAACTCCATAGAAAGCTCCAAGTATGAAAACCAAGACCAATTTCCAAAAGTAAAAGAGAAACAAATAAGACAAGTATCCCAAAATCCATCAAAATCATCCAATAAATAGAAAAAGGATGTGAGAATGATGAGGTGCCTCCATGTAGGATGACACTTCATCATCCTTCAATTCCAACACACAAGTTAAACACCAAACCCAAAGAAAATAAATGCACATGTAAGACTTATGACATGGCCACATGGCATTCCAACTTGCACACCATTCTTATCAAGAACAAAATTAAATGTGGTAAGTAACAAGTGCAATTTTTCACCCTTTTTACCATCCCAAAGATATAAATAAGCCTATAATTAACTCCCCATACCATAGGTATGGTTGTTGGATGAATTTAAGAGGCAAATGACAAGCTTAGCTTGTCCCACAAGCCTCCAAAAAGCCTCCCAAGTCAAAATCTGAATTTTGAAGTTGCATGAAAGAGTACTCGAAGATAAAACCGAACACAAATCTAATTTATATCAACAATATTTCAAGGACCATCTACCAAATTTATTCCCCACATGTAAATATCTTTGCTTTTTAATTTAAATCTAAGCTAAACTAGTTAATTAAGATAAATTAGTAAGTGTTAATAAAATAACAATATTTCCCAAATAATTAAATACATGCACACCAAATTAAACAAAAAAAAAAAAAAAAACATATTACATCCATGGCCACATAAATGAGGTTACCCCCTTATAGGGACCTCCTAACAAAGCATGCAACAAGACAACATAAAATTATACTCAAGTTGTCAAATTTTGGCCATGTTGCACAACACCCGATGTCCTTCCGTGGTTGGTCCCATATCCCCTTTTGATGTATGTGATAAAATGTACTACAACACAAACAAAATACCTCTTTGGCCTTACGGCCACATCAATGAAATTTATAATAATATAAATATGGGAATCAATAATCGTCATCCAAAATTAACAATTCTATCATCTATCATCATATATCATTTAATTCAATTTTAACATCCATAAAATTATAATTCTTACTCAAAACATCTAACATAGGTAATACATCCAGAATATGACATGTTAGTATAAAATCA
The DNA here is from genome assembly GCA_018340775.1 of Taxus wallichiana var. yunnanensis. Taxonomy (NCBI): domain Eukaryota; kingdom Viridiplantae; phylum Streptophyta; class Pinopsida; order Cupressales; family Taxaceae; genus Taxus; species Taxus wallichiana. Next base: position 144,307,713 of record CM031241.1, read on the forward strand.
AAATACTACAAATCAACATATATATAACTGTCTATCAGTGTCATCTAGTGCATCATAATCAAAATGTAAATCAAAACATGTCAATAGTCCAAATATCTACATAGTCCATCATCTACTGATCAAGATATAATAATCAAAATGTCTAAGTATCAATCCAACAGTAATAACATCATAATAAAATAGTGTCGAAGAGGAGTGGGCACTACATGCCACACATTCTCCTTTAATCCTTGCAATTTCTCAAAAAATCACATCATTATAATGCACAATTCCTATGGAAATCCTTTTTTTTTTATCTTACCTAGACAACCTCACCTCATCACAATCACAATGCCTCATCACACTTTTTATCACCTAGAGTACCATTTTAAAATCTCCACTAGTCAAACAATATTTCACATCCACTTATCCTAACATTTATTTAAATTTTTTGTTCTAGAATTAAATAGTTGAATCCTCCAATATTACCATCCTTTATCTTATATTTGGAATTATCATTTCACTCTTCTTAAACATCATCACAAAAATTTAATTATTTACCTTGGTTTTAGACTTATTTTCTTTATCCAAGATATTGTTCATCCGATTCCTACACATATTGGGGAATTTCACTTTTTATTCTCTCTCTCTCTCTCTCTCTCTCTCTCTCTATTTTATTTATACAAACCCAATTTGATGTGCATCTTCATTCTTTTCACATATCAATATATTATTATCAACATACATATAAACAAAAATAACAAATCTTAGAGACTTTTTTATCATGGCTATGTATCTTTTATCATTACACTCTACAAAATATCATATCATCTACTAATAAGTGGATATCCAACCTCTTTGAATATGTATCCCTCTTTGTTCTCTCTTTTTCCTCATGGAGGCACATAGGGCCGGTCACTACCTACCTCTCCATGTTCTAGAAAATCTTAATGACAATTGATAAGAAATCCTCAAAGTGATCCCAATTGAGTGGGGTTCACAAATATCTCTCACACAAAGGATTCTTTAGTTCCATATTAATGGATTTAAATTAACTATTATTACATGCAATCTCCATGAATTATAGCTAACCCTTGTATTGTTTTTTTGAGTCCATAACATATGTGCGTAGCATATCCTCCAATACCTAATAAAATAACTCCATCTGTACATCTATTACATAGCTGTAAGATGTACTCAAATTAAGTAGTGTGCCTAATGTTGATTGGAGAATCATCTAGTATTCTTTTATGTACACATGATATGTAAAAATATTGTCAAGGTATACTCTATCTATTATAGGGGAATAATAGGTTGTGTTAATGGGTAAAAAGTGTGACACCTTAACCAAGTTTTCTAGTGTTACAATGATCACATAATCATGATATCTATACATAAGAACATAGGAATTAAGATCTATATAGAAAGCGTTTCATTTCCGTTCTAAAATATCATTCACATGTGAAATTTCCAATAGGTATTGATATTTGGCCTCGACTCATTGAAACATAAGGAATCCCTAATAACACAATAAATATCCCTACATGACCTAGCCCAACAATATAGTTGTTTAAGGTTTGCATGCATATCATGTACCCCTAGATATGGGTTGAATATAATGTCCTACAGTGCCTCTAATAATATAACTTGTTTAAAATTACTAGATTAGGTAAATAAATGAGAACTTTATGGCTATTGGAAGGATTTTATGTCATTTAAAATTTTATATATGGCCCAATGAACCTAGTATTAAATATCAAATAGTTGGGGAAAATCACATATCAACAAGGTGATGTTCCTCTACCTTTCAGAGGGAAAGTTCCCTCATATGATGGGAGCATTTGAGTATTTTGTGCTTTTAAACTTAACGAATAAGGGGAAAAAATGAGAATGAGAAAGAGAGGAGAAAAGAGAGAATAGAGGATGAATGTATAACCTTTTAATACATTATAAATAAAGATATTCTTGGATAAATCCAAGTAACCAAATTTTAGAACCCTCTCACTCTAATATGTGAAAGAATGCAATATAATAGTAGATGGATGGATGGTAAAAATAGGAAGCACAATGTCTTCACCATCCCCAAACCATATAGATATTGTGAAAATACACATACTTATACATTTAATACAAATAATTAATATCATGGAATCACATACAAAAAGCGTTTACACCCTTTTTAGATTAGGAGAAAATATGAATTTAAATAGAAATGCGATTGAATGAGGTTATATTATACTAAATGGATTTAAGTGAGATACATGTGGCTATTTTGATTAGTTAACTTCAAATATTAATTATACAATATCATTATAGCATTCTCAACCATACAATACAAGATACAAAATAGAGAAAAAAGGTAATGAGTACACTTAGCAACTTGCACTAAGGATCTTGGGAAGTTTTAGGAATTTTCAATGCTAGAATATATATATATATATATATGAACCGAGAATTTATTTGGAAATAATAATGAAACTGAAAAACTATATTGGGAAGGACTGATATCGGGATCGTAATGTAATATCTTGACCATTTTGTATGGTATTATAACTTCTCTATTCCTACTCTTACTGAACTTTTTACGGTGGTTTATTTACTATATTTTTCTATCATTATCAAACCTTAGTTTTTGATCATGCAAAGAATCTTTCTAAACATACTACACATTATCTCAAACTTTATCCATGGATGAAGAGTCTTACATAAAAAACATTAGTTAGGTTGTGAGCAACCATGTGCTCTACTAACATCATCACTACTCCGAGGAGGCCTTAAACAACAAAGGTTCTCCACTTATCATGTGATATCTAGATAGATCAAACATATTTGGGAACATTTTCTACTATGTTTTATTTATATTTGTCTCTTGCTAAAATAATTGGAAGAATTCTATTTTAATGGTTGAAAATAAGAGAGGTCATTGTCTAAACCTAGCAGAGAAGATTCACACCTGATGTAGTTACTTCCTCAATGACTCTAAATGTTATATTGTAAGATATAGGGATTTTTGAGTAATTTTTGCAATTGTAGGAAGTGAGTATATCAATTCCTTATTATATGATTTCCATGTTAGAAAATGACGTAGTGTTTACTTGATGATTTTCTTGTAAAAACACACACATACATAGACATGCCCACGATCTTCACATCATTTTTAGCATCTACGATTGTAAAAATTTTGTTTATACTAACACAAGTATGTATTTTGTGTCACTTCTAGTAAATTGTTTGGAAATATCATTTCTCATCATGAAACTAAGGTTGAAATTAATACAATCTAATCAATTTTTGACATGTCACCACCTCAAAATATAAAGTAGTTAAGATTGCTCCAACAAAAACTTTAGGTTGTTCATCATTCTTGGCCTAGCTAGATGATAAGAACAAACCTTTCACATGAATCTTAAAGAAGGAAACTACATTTGTATGGTATTATACTTGGTAATAAAAAAATGATAACATTAAGAAATATTTACCCAACCTACCAGTTCTTGTACCACCTATACATGACAAACCGTTATCGCTCTACATATCTTCTACCAAACATTCCCTCGGTGCCTAGTTATCACAATATGATAATAAGAACTATGAGTGGGATATTTACTAGACTATCCAAACTCTTAACCCTTAATGAGCATAATTATATTGGTTTTAAAAAACTCTATATCACCTTGGTATTTAAAGATAAATTATGACACTATATGATAAACATTGAAGTCCATATCATCACCAAGGTTGACCCTTTATGTTACATCTTAGCAGGAACACATTTATGTTGTCACTTTTCACGATGGGTGATGTTAGAAGATCTTAACTTAATTAAACTTGAATTTTGGGATCCAAAATAAATTAAATGGTAACTACTCGTTGAATAGCTCACCAAAGCCTTGAATTTTTACTCTTCCCCTAACAAAAATAATTTAGATATGAATTCACTACTTACTATATTGAATCTAAATTATGGAATAAGTATTTATTTGGGTCTCAATGGGCTGTTATCCAACATAAGTGCACCCTTATGAGGATTAGAAACTTCTAGTTCTCTTTCTCTTCATTTTTGTTGATATACAATGGAAACACATAAAGGGTTGTGGGTATTTGAAAAGTTGAGGTGAATCTCCAAATTTGAAGGGCGTGTTCCCTTGAGTGTATCCCTAACTAGATTTGATTGAGGTAAGGGTTAGAATGAAACTTTGAAAAGAAAGGGGTGATACACCATAAATTTTGATACTATTGAAATTGGAGTTTGCAAAAACTTAAAAAACCATTAATTTTGCACAAACCTAAGGGATTTGAGTGAGATCTCAAGGAAAAATAATAGAACTCTGTGAAAGGATGGCTCCTATACACAATTTTAAATTTTCACACATACTCAAAAGACATAGAAAATACTATTTCTTGCGATAAAGGAAGATAACATAAGTAATTAAATTAACAAATAAAAGAATAAATAATGAGAATAAAATATCTAAGTGCATAAGATTGGAAATAAATTTTGGAAAAGTAGAACATTTTATTACTAGCAGGACACTTGTTGAATGTTTTTGCATCAATTTATTAAAAACTAAACACCCCTTAGTGCTTTAAAAGCACTAGTTTATATAAAAAAGTTACACACCCTTGACTCCAAAAATGGATCATCCAACCCAACATTAAGACTCAACTAATTGGATACAAATCCAAAATTAGCCTTACATGCGTAATTTTGCCAAGAAAGGCGTCCACCTTTGAAGATGCCTTGGCTAGAAAGTGTCAAATTCCGGTGGCTTCAATAAAGTTGCCGGATTTTAGATATTTTTACAGTCCTAAATATTTACTATCCTAGATATTTATAGATTTTAGATATTTCCTATAATAATATCTAACAATATGATTTTCTACTTTAGATTTTTTTAGGCTACAATGTTTATCTACTTTTTGGACTATACAATCTTTAAATCAGATTGGCCATTCTTGACTTGGTAATAAGAGAAATCATTTCGTAGTTGCAGTTTTGCAGAGATGCACAATGCATTCTTTATTCACCGAGCGACTTCCTTACCCTTCCAATGTTCACCTTGTTTGATTCCTTGGACTGCAAATGGTAGGGGAGTTATTCACAGTTAAATTTTTTGTTTGATGTCAATTTTTTCAGTTACAAAAGGACCTTAGGTTAACTATTTTGATTTATATACTTGATTTTCTTTTTTGTTTACAGATGGGCTTTATATAATGGAAGTGGACCGAGTTTCCTGAACTTTCCGAGATCGGCTAATGCTCTCCACGCTGTAGGCAGAGTGCCCAAGTCCATGACGGGTTTGTTTCCATCTCTTTGTTGGGAAATATAGTTTTGCAGATAGGAGGTAATATAATATATTCATTCCTATGGCAAGCCAAGTAGCCTCATCTACCTCTTCCCCGAGTTTCAAACCCGAGACTTGCAAGAAAACGATGAAAGAGGGCTCCAAGTGCAGAGTGAAAATAAGCCTGATTATTTTGATGGCCTATGCGAGAAGCCGAAGGGCATGCTTTGCAAAGCCAAGTGATAAAAATTAGGAAGGAGGATCAACACCTGGGGGAGGATTTCAAAGAAGGGTTGAGCCGCAAAGACATAATCAAAATTTTGCAGATAGCATGTTAGATGGAGGATGTGTTTTATAGCTGCTCCAGCACGCGTATACATGTTCGCCTCTTGGTAATGAAATGTGTTTGTACATTAGAAAGGGGGTTCCTACGTTTTAAACGTGTCTGTATATATTCAGCTTAGAAGTTGTGTAAAGTGTAGGTCATAATTCTGAGAGCCGAGTAGTAGTATATTCCATAGGCTTGTTTCATACGGTGTAAATGTTTGCATCAATAAAGCCTTTCGCAGGGATTTTTTTAATATGCTGCAAAAAATATGTTCCATTTTTCTCTTTGGGGCAGTTTGGGGGAAGCTTTTATATGGGCCATTTTAAACAATAGTAAATACATATCTTAAATTTTTAAATTTTATTTTATTATTTAAAAAAAAAATTCAATACCCCTAAGATATCGAAAATTTATGTGCCTTGTGTAAGGTTCTACAATTTACACACGTCTACCAGAGCATTTGCAACTGCAATATTTGAAAAAAATCCTCCATTCTTTTATACTTTGATGGATGTTGACACCATGTTCCAGAGCTCATATTTTGGCACAGGTTGGGAGTACGTTGTCAAATGTAAACTGAGCAGGTTGGAGACTTGTTTGTTGCATACGACGAAGCAGTGATTCTCTCTTGAGGAAACCCATGTCAAAATAAATATATAAATATTTACATTTTCTCTGGCGTAATTTGCAACTCATGTGCAATTGCTAGTTTTAACTCATTGTGCAAATAAAATAATAACAATGCTAAAATCGAGTACATGCGACGCCATGGGAAAAATAACTTCACATTAATCATAATCCTAATCAAACTCCACTTGACTAATTTAGCAAAGCCTAAGGTGATGTGTACGGATGGCTTGAAAAAAAAAAATTTCTCGAAAAGGTTCAACTTGTTTTATCTCCAAAATCTATTTTTGTCTTGTCTATACCTTATATAAGGATGCATGGGTTGGCATTATTTGGATAATAATAAGGTTCTTATTCACTTTCATGTAAATGGTGCAATGATTGGCTTATTGACTCTTTTTAAGTGCTACCCCCATGCAAAGATCATTATAATTAAAGCCAAGTTTAAAACCCACCTCACGAGCATGGCAAGGACTAAGTTTTAACTCATAAGTGATTTTAACCATGGTTTGATTTCACCATAGTTGAAAACCCTCAAGTTAACTCTTCTAATTAGGGTTGTAACTCTAAAACCTCCTCATTTTGTCCTTCGGATTTTTGTGGAGGCCGGTTTCGTAGAGAAACTCTGCCCAAATTAGTATGGCCTCGTGGAATGTTTTCCAAACTATGGTTGTTCTTCTTTTGAGTATTGCTCGGTTGTTTGCACTACATTTGGAGGGTTTTCTTGTATGAGATGTTTTGTTTTGAGCTTCCATCTTGAAGGTTTTTCTAGTGACACGCTCATTGTTGGCATGGTGAGATGGTTCTCTATATGGGCGCGTTGGAGTTTTACTTGTTGGCTCGAGCCTTTATGCATATGATGTATAATAGGCTCGACCTCCTTTTTTAGAACTCGGCTTTGTTGTACAGGCATCGCTGATTAAGCTCTTTTGTTTGCCTCGGTGTTGCCGCAGCCTATAGCTCAGTTGAATGAGTGTTAAGGTTCTCGCTGGTGTGTTCACCGTGTTCTTCACATAACTCGCCCAACTCAACCATAAGGTTTGTGCCCACTCACTTCTCATTATGTGTTTTCAATTAATTCCTTGCTTTGTTTTTTAATGGTTTAGAGTTATCTTTGTGGGGACCCCTAGTTTTTGATAATGAATCGCTATAAGGGTTTTTTCATCCTGTAGTTGACCATCATCAATTGCTACATAGAGAACCCAAAGGTCTACAACTTCCATGTGACTCTGCACAGTGCATTCCATCCAGGATATCACGTCTAAGAGAACTGTAGCCCCAAAAATTGAGACCCCCTGGTTTATATGGTTTCAGAAGTCGCTGCATGGTCACAAAACTCTTTCCCTCACCAAGTACATTAAGTGCAAACTTGCCTCGAGAAAAACTAAAATTTCCACTGCTGTATCTTTTTCCATTGCTAAGATTATGCCAGGGGAACAGAAGTATCTTGGCTAACTCATGATTTGAGCATTGCAATTTCTGCATCGCTATTCTTTGCTGACACTGCAAAAAGTGATACAATCACTCTCCAAATACTCAACATTGGACGCCATGACAAATTGAGAAGTCGCCCTTCTTTGTTTCAATTTTGGCTTCCTTACAGCCTGTGTAATGTCCGTCCCACTTTCTTCAAAAATTTGTAGTGTTCCTTTTGTTGGTTCAAATTTGCAACGGATAGTGGGAAAAGAAAATGAGAAACCCCTATATTTTAGGCGTTTCTCCATTTCATCAACTACTTCTCTACTCCAACTGAAGGAACCAAACACACCACATGGTTTGGTTCTTGCTTCATTGTCACTAAGAATAAATCCCAATGCATTTTGTATTGGAGTTGGCATATGACCTCCCAAAGTAGGACTTCCAATATAAAAAGCATTACACCATCGGATCAAGCTGGAAACTTCCTTAGACATGGTGTATTCACAATTCAAGATCTTCACCCCGATTCCTGCTTTTGATATTCCACGACTTTTGCCTTGTGTAAGATGCATAATTTCCATAATATGATATGTAAATCACAGTTATTGTTGCTTCATATGTCTGTTTGGATACATCTTGTGAGGCTTAGATTGTCATTATAGATCCATGCATTGACTTGGGCTCGTGTTAAAATCTGGGTAGATTGCTGCAACGTGTTCTCACGACCTGGCCGAGTTGCCCCTATGGCTCGCCCATTTGATTTAACTCCCAAATCGGTTGCATACTGTTATAGATAATTTTCCCGTTTATACAACAAAGTATTTCAACCTCCCTAATCATAGAAAATTCCTCTTGTTCATTCATTGCATTGTGAGGGATTTCATCAAAGTCATCCACAAATGATCTCCATGTTTTATAATCCCATGAACACCATCTGAAAACTCTGTGTCTCTCAAGTGTATGTGGCTGTTTTAATTCTTTCTTCAGGGATATGCAAATTCGTTTTTATTCTATGTAGATTCATATACATTCTGAAATGTACTTTTGAAGCACATACTTCATTAAAAAAATGATGATTCTTGCAAGTTGGTATTCATTTTGAATCTGAAATTTTTAATCTTATACCTGACTTTTTCATTCCAATACTTAAAATAGGTGATAATTTCCCTTCTTGTTTAGAATTATGAGTAGGGAAAATTGTAAATAATGGAGTAAGCTCTTGGGATTTGAATATCCTTGTAATGCCCCGCTGGGCATTGGAGTCTTTTTTCTACATGGTAATATTTGCACCAAGAGTTTGATGCTGTCCTCAAATTTGAAGGAGGAAAAGGTTTATTTATCACTACGGTGGATGCCTTTCAGAGCCAGGAGCGTGATGTAATCATTATGTCTTGTGTCTGAGCTTCAAATCATGGGACTTGCCTTGTATTGGATGCCTGCGTTAAGTATGGTGTGAGGAGACTTATATATACAAGCACATATAATGTTGTATATGCGGGAAAGGAGATTGTTAATGGCAATGAAGCATTGCGATATTTTCTCTGGAGGATCATGTTGACCCCTATGGGCATAGTAAAGCTTTGGCATAAGCTAGTCCTCAAAAGTAATGGTAGATCATTGAAGTATGTTTACCAGCAGCATCAATGCAATTGTTTGGTGATTCAGTTGTCTTTCTTTGCGGTTGACAATAATATGAAAATAATTATTAGTAAAGTCAATAGCGAAATATTTTGAGACATGCATGCAGCCCAAGTGACATTATGTACAACATATCTCCTCTATTACAAGCTGAAGTATGTTCATCTATTCTACCAACCTAAGATTGGATGTCGGGGGTGCCAGATTATATTCCATCTTGTGAGTGCGTGCATGGCCAACAAGTTGTCACCATTGAGCTCCCTCATGGCTCTTCTTTATATGGCACTGGAGAAGGTAGTGGTTCCCTCGAGCGAATAGGCAAGCGTGTCTTTACGTGGAACACTGATGCTTGGGGTTATGGTGATAGTACGACATCTCTATATCAGTCCCACCCATGGGTGTTGGCTATTTTTCCAAATGGGGAAGATTATGGGATTCTAGCTGACACTACGAGGCGGTGTGAGGTGGATTTGCGAAAGGACTCAACGGTTAATTTTTCTGCCCCATCAGTCGATCCAGTTATCACATTTGGCCCATTGACATCGCTAGCAGCAGTACTCACATCCTTGTCTCATGCTATTGTTTTATGCTGGCCCGTGTGGAGTCTCATTTACGACCTATCAAGCCGGAGAAACAGCAATATATTTCTACACTTTTCCACTGTTATTTTATTTAAAAATATTGTGAAATCGAACCACTTTTCCTTGCATTGATTTGTCAGTTGGATGTCATGATGGGAGATTTCCCTTTCTGCTTGTGTCTTCTTGTTTTAGCTTTTATCGTTGACAGAATGTGGGTCAAAAGGATGCGTGTGCCCTCTCCTTTGAATGTTATGTTTCTCTTACTCGAATGATAGACCTTCGTCTGTTTGTTTATGTATTAATTATTCTCTGCGATTGAGTTGCAAGTTGTTATGTTGATTAACTAGTATTTTCGATATCATGGAAGTAAGTTACGATAACTGTGAAGCTCCTCCCTAGCACCCAAGTTGCCTTTTGACATTTTGTTAGCTCCTTCGCAAGTCCCTTTGATAACCTTTTGGCATCGAGAAAGAAAGGTTGTAGGATTGTGTGATCAAGGCTTGGGGCTAACCAGCTTGAGTTTCGGTATTAAACTTTTTGAATGAAAAGGTTGTGTGCAGTGTGTTTTCCACCTCGCGGGTGTAGACTCTTATACTATCTTTCATCTTGTTTCTAGACTTTTAAGGCCATCCTCAGGAAGTACCTTGACCATCCCTGGCAACTAGAACCATAACTAGCCTTACGGATCAACTAAGCTCGAGGTTCTTTGTGCGAATCTGGTACCTCGTTGACACTGGAATAGTTCTGGTCTAATCCCCCTCTCAGAATTATTGTTGATGGTGCTCTTCTGTTTTTCCTAACTGGCATTATTTTCTCCCTTGTAATGTTAACGCTATTAATTAATATTGGTCAATTTTTATGCACGTAATTACTGTAATAGTTTGTGATGGAGATTTCCTTAAATGTGATTGACCTTCGGAAAAACTCAGCTTTTGTGTGATAATCTTATGAATTCATAACGGAAGGTTTTGTTTTGATAAAGTCACTTAGAAATTATGTTTGTATCTATTTGTGCGACGGTTGACTGCGTTACCAAGGGTTGCCGTAAAATTTGGTTGTTTTGGGATATGGGTAATTTATTTTAAATTAACCAAACATTAGTATTGTAGTGGAGGTTTACAAATCCTTAGTGTTATAAAATTTGTTGATGACATTATTGTATACTCTTGTGTGACGGAACCCCCTTCTTCTCTCGCGTGTTTGCTACTAGCCTGTAAGACTTTGACCCTTCCTGGATGATTGGAAAATCTTTGTAGTTAATGGTCACAACTAGTATACTTTGCCTTCGCTTCGAAACTTATGTTGTGTGTATACTCTAATTGATTTCCGGTTTGAAACTCTATTATACATGGCTTTTTGTGTTAATTTCTGAAACCCGTGTTTCCCCCTTCTTGGGCCGATCAACTCTTGTTCTCTTGGAAAAATATTATTTTAGCCTATGCGTTTGGTTCCTTTGATAAAATTCTAGATGACTGGTATATAGATCAATTCTCAATCTTGTAATTATTGTTTAATTACTTACTTGATGGGGATATTGTTTTTGCTAGATTGTTTGTTTTCTCCTTATAGGGCCAAGGGCCATTCTCATATGATTGTTACTTTCGTTGCATTTGCTCCTAACTGAAGTACAAGGTCTTCTCCTTCTTTGGTTGACATGTTATAGACCTTAATATAACTTGATGTGTTCATAGTGTTTAGAGGTTTGACCCAAAATTCTTGTAATAAAGTGCTTCTTTTCATGATATTGTTAGATAATAGTTATGGTGGTTTTGTGTAGCCTTATCTTGCTCAGTTCTCGTGAACTGACTCTTGTAGAAAATTTGTTGTAGATGGATTTTGCGTGTAGATGAGGGATAGAATTGTAGACTGTTGTCATCAATCTCGAGTTGAGAAGTTCCTTTGCTCGAAACCTTTGTATGTTGTTCAACTATAGTTAATGCCCAGTGGAAAGTTCAAAAGAGGATTAATGTCTTAGTATAAAGTATTGTGGAATTTGTCATCTGAACTTTGGAAACCTTGTATTGTTTGACCATCATTGAAATTTTAAGAAAATTTGGTTATTGTGGTTGAGTGACTTGTGAGTATCAAGTATTTTAAGAAATGATGTAATCTTGTTTTGTTCTCGTAAATGAGTGTTGCTTGAACTTTGCCTTGAGAATAAATTCTGAGTTAAACCTTGCCATGACTCAGTAATAAAGTGTCATAAGTAAACTAACATGGGATTGTTTAATACTTCTGGAAGTTAAATTAAAAGTTGCATTCAAATAAAGTAACGTAGGGGTCACCAACTTGAGAGCAAGAAATTCTTTAAGTAATCAAGGGTAGGACTATCATTGCAAGTAACATTATATAACTTGATACCCTAGCTACACTAATGAACACTATCCCTTTCATGGTGGAATTCTTAACCGAACTTAAAGGAGATCTATGGTTAGTTTTGGAAGATAATAGGATTTAATAAACAGGAGAAAACAATTTTGAAACCACACAATCTATCTCTCAGCCATTTGGAAAGTAAATTCTCTCACTCCTTGTTAATACTTTTAGCGAAGCCTAAGTAAAGTTGTTGTTAAACCTAGTTAAGAGCCCTAGCTTCAATTTAATACTGGCAATAACTAATGAGGTCCTAAAAATGTTTCATCTCGACCTTCTCCCTCTAACCCTTTTTCAAGGCACCTTTTATCTCTTCTCTTAAGTGTGTTGAACTTAAAACCATGTTGTCTTGTGGGCAAGAACGAATCTTAGTAGTGTTAGTGGTGAGCAGATGGCCTTGTGGAATTTGGTTACTCCCTTTTCTTGATAAACGAATTAAGCAAATAAATGTCATAATAGAGAAGATTTAAAGATAATTACTCAGTGTCAAAGGAATAAACTTGGCTTGGCAAGTTGAATCATACGAATCATATCTTGAGCCTCCTTGAAAACATAAGCTAAGAATTGCAAGATGTCCTTTTAAAATAAATAACCCTCAAGAATATCTCCTTGTGGTTGGCCCTAACCGTAAGTGTGTTCTGTGATTGTACTTCTATGTTGTCTTGTCAAAAAGAAAAGTAAATTGTCCTTGATATGTGTGAACGTTTCCGTGCTGCCTCTATGGCCATCCTTGTATCAAGTTGTTCACAGTGTTAGTTGTATACTTGGTGATGACATGTTGCGTCATGTTATGTGTCAAGCAAGTCAAAAAAAAAAGTTATCCTGTATTTCACTGTGTTGTTCGTGTGTGATTATTTGGGTCATTACAATCCTTTCGCTATGCTCATTTTGGAAATCTGTACAATGAAAATTTGTGCTCCTTGCTACATTTGCATTGATGGACCTTTTCTTCATTCGAATATAACAGGCTATAACTTTTTAATTCTCTATTATGCATTTTTCAAATAGGCATGGTGAACCTGCACTTATGATGGAAAACTACCTTGAAGGACTCGTTCTTATGAGAAAGTATGACATCCATATTCTCGTATATAAAGCTGCAACTTTTCTTCTTGTAAAAGCGAATAACTTAATGGAAATCTTTCGTTTTTATGTTCCGTGGTTGAAAACATGTCCTTATAATGTGCAAAGTATATTTTGAAAACTAATGAATTCATATTGTTAGAACTCTTGTTTAAAGTTTGATGAAGCTTGACCTTTGGATGAATAATGAAAAAAATGTAACCTATTTTTCCCTTAGAACCTCTCAGTAGAACTGTAGCATGTAACTCTCACATCATCTAAATTTTTCTTTAGATGGCTATAATGGAACATGGCTGTTATTTTTGAACTCTTGCATTTACTCACAGTTGGCACTTAGTTGTATGAATATTGATGGAAAGTGGGTTGTACTTACTGCTGGAATTTGTACCTCTAAAAATATTCAATTTCTAATTGGAGACCACATTGCAATTTGTTTCTTGAAATTGATCCCCGCACCGCATGTTGTTTCTTTTCTCTCTGCAATTTATAATGATAGAATGCATATAAGTTGAAATTTGACGATAAAACAAAGTTGGTACCCTAAGCTCTAATCGAGTCTATTTTCCTTCTTTCCGGTACATGGGGCAACAATATGAATGAGCGGGGATCATGTCTACTAGGAAATAACGGGTCCCTTCTCCTTTACATTCCTAGTTTTTTAATTTATCTCGTATTCTTTCCTTTAGTTATTTCCCACGGCTTTTGTGGGAGACAATGTATAATTTCTTTATGAATAAATGAAAATTCCCTTATTTGATGAGATGCACATGTTTTTTCATGTAGACTATCCCTCTACTTGCTTTGGGATGTCCATCTTCAAATTTTCATGCCTTTTCCATCTCTATCAGGACCCTGCATCAGTTCTTGAAGGGATGATGCATGATCTTGATGAAGATGATGAATTTGGAAAGGCATTTCTAGGGGGAGGATAGGCATTCTGAAACTATCACAGTGACAACATATGCTCACTTTTCCTTTCTTCCTTAGTTAGGTCCATCAACTTAACCCCTCCAATATGAGAAACAAAAGTTTTGAGTTGACCTCTTGCACATCATGGCTGATGTGTGAGAAATGTCAATAGGGCCATAATGGCATATGATATCATTATCTTTGTTTTACTCAAGGTGAGACCTTCCCTTCGTATATTAGCTAAGGTTTTCATACACTAACAATATTTCCGAATATGAAGTATAAATTTTATATCTCTATATTACTCAAATGCTATAAATTATAAAATAGACAATTATCGAGGGATTGAAAATCTACTATTCATCAAGTCACATCTACAAAACCAAGGAGGGATTATTAATCAAATATAATACTCTTTTAAAAGTTTTCTTCATACCTCTAATTCTTATTGTTTTATTAATATCCCACACAAGGACAATCAACTTGTTGATGCTATGTCACATGTTGCTTTATTATTACCTTTATACATAATTGATGTCTACACCACCTTCACTAGCCTAAAATTATGCAAAGTCTCTATTTCTACGGAAATTATTGTTGATATTACCGTATTAGTTACCATGTTCAACATTGAATATATTTAATGGTTCACTAATATACATGATTACATCTACGAAAAATAAGTAATCGAGAAGGCCTCACCTCAAGAAATCCGCCACCTATGATATGTGGCTTCATGCTATATCCTTATAGGATGATATTCTATTAAATGCTCTTTAGATAGACGATTGTTATGTTGTTTAAGAACTGATGATGAATAAATTTATATTTCAAGGATATTATTAACCAACATTAGAACAAGATTTCCATGAATATGTTAAACATTTCACCACAACCTTCATCGTGTCCCATCTTAGTCATTATAACCCATTTTTTCTCCATAGTAGTTTTTGAGGGTTCTTTGAAATTGAATCTCTAAATTGAATCTCAAAAAATGACAAATATCCAAAAAATGATTCGTGGAAAAGGCGATTTGATATGACAAAGTTTTCTACATTTTTGCAAAGTTGGATGGTTGTTAGATGGCCTTCTATGTAGCATTAGAAATCATGGGTTAGACAAATGTCTATGCAAAATCATACGACCCGATTTGGATGGTTATTTATGTAGAATAAGACAAATTGGGATGGATGACCATCTATGTAGCATTAGACGACCTGAGTTGGATGGTTGTCTATTTAGAATCAAATGCCCCGAGTTAGATGGTCGTCCATGTAGAATCGATGGATTGGGTTGGACATCCATCTATGTAGCATCGACGACCTAAGTTGGATGGTTGTCCATGTAACCGAGTTAGACAAAGGTGAAGTTCGGATGCTTGTATTTTTATTTTCATCTCATCCATGTATAGACGTGCATCTCTATGCATGGACGTATCTTATTTTAGCGGCCTCTTTAGAAAAAAATGGTCTTATCCCCTAAAAATAAACATATAAAATGTAGCTTTTGAGGATGCTACCCCTAACCCCGCTAGGGTGCATGGCCCCAGACCTCATAAGGGGTACCCCTATCAATCTGCTCGGGATTTGTATCATACCTTATTGAATATGAGTACACATTTTGATTTTAAACGTTTGCAAAATATATGCATAATTTAATTTTAAAGTGTAAATAGTAGGCAAACTAAACCATACAAATGACTTTTTGACTGAAATTTTAGACAAAGTCGGGATGTAGCCCCATTGCTGAAAATTTGCTATTTCGATTTAAAAAATCCCTAATATTCGCGAGTTTACGAAAATTCTTCACTAATATGTTCCCTACATTTTTCTAAATGGGATTTTTACTTAGTTAGCAAATTCAACCCTTAGTCCACACAAGGGTATAAGTTTATTATCACAATACCACCGAATATTTCACTAAATAGGTAGAATACATACCTTTTGAATTTATTGAATTTGATGATATTTTACAATTCTTAATCACACAAATTTTCACACACTTTTAAATCCCTTATGTTAATGTTAATGAAAATGAACCATCTTTTACTAACCATAATATCAAAAGCAATTGTGCCAAATTCTAAATCAAACATATTTTTTTACTCCTTACTACCCACAAGGTATTGGGTAAGATTAGGCTACCAATAAAACCATTATCAAAATCCTGAATTTTTTAATGATTTAAATATGGCACTAAATAGCATAATCAAATAATTTACGCCCTATGGGCTTACCTTTCTAGTATTCATATACCTGAAAACACTACAACTTTTCTTTAGTTTACAAGACTGGATTAATTTTATCCTTAGAATGTAACACCCACATTTTACACACACAAATACAACAATAAAAATACCAGGATAATTTTTTTTACTTACATTTCTCACTACACAACACCACAAGGGCTCCAAGTAGAGAAACTTAACAATGCATAAGACACTTACATAAGTCATCGACTCACATAGACACATGACAACACCATATACATGTTGATGCCACACTTTCCCCAATGAACAAATGCTAGAATAACCCAACCAAAAGAAAGGAATCCAAAGATTGGAAAACCCCTAACACACCATTACCATGATTACATCTTAGTTACGATTAACATTCCAAGAAAATTAGTATGAAAAAAATAATTTTATCCTTTTTAGACCTACAGGTTCTTAAATTCATTTCATATTCAACTTACAGTTCAACCATTTAAGTTGGCTCTTTATCCCTTACGACAATCTCCATAACTTATATTATTATTTTTCATCTTTCAAATTACATACAAAGTTCTTAATTCTCTTGTTCTTATGTTAAGCTTATGTTTCTCAAATGTTTATTCAATGTTTAAATTTTACCCTTACTACATAAGTGAATTTGACGTGATGTCAAGAAAGAAATATTAGGATTTAAGGGAGATTTAGATTCAAGATACATTTTTCCACGAACATTCTTCGATCATGGTATCCTTATTTCCCTATCGTAGTTAAAATAGTTCAATAAATTTTGAATCCATTCAACATTTTCCACATCAAGAAATTATATTTAGGCTTATATATATCTTTTTTTTTCGAACGTTGATCTCACCAAGGCAATTCGTATTCTCTGTTTAACACAAGTAAATTTCTAATTGAGTTATAAGGACTCCAAGAGTGACATTATTCCTAACCTCAAATCTCGTTTTACTCTTATATGCTTTACTCTAACATTGCACTATGGTCTCATTATTGGCATCACTTTATAACAAAAGAGTTACGAAAGTACTTGTCTAACATCTTAAAGAAGTACATGATTGGAAGCATTATAAACTACACATGAACCACAAGTGATTTGTGTTCAAGGTAAGATCCCATGTTTTTGCATTTCACGATTCCACATGTGAAATTTATTTTATTCTTAATGTCATAAAAGGGCATAACAAGGGATTACGAGACCAAGTTTCGGTTTTCTGGGTTCTCTAAAGTCAACATCTTTCAAATAAATTTTGTTTGTAAAGAGTTACCATTTTGTACCCACAAGCTAACGTCCTAATCAATTGAGGTTTAGTTTAATTTCAATTTGCACTCAGGGCTCTATGCCCTATTATAGATCAAATTAAGGTGTGAAAACATATTTACCCTATAAACCCTCCGTAAAAGACCAAGGCGCTATATTGTCACTAGCCAAAGTAACACATTTAGTTGTGAGGAACTAAAGAGATCATTAACAAGAGTTTAAGTCATAGTACAACTATTTCACTAGGTCCATTTGTGTCATCTGGATCCCACAAGGAATTCATTCGATGATGAAGAAAATTTCTAGATCTAACTTCGTAAGACTTGGTAGTCAACTAGGATACTAAGGAGGTGTTAGTTCTACTTACTCCATATATGGTAAGGTTACACAACATAGTTGTTGCTTCGAACAATGACTCTTAAGTTATAGAAATGAACTATTGAATACATTTCTTAGGTGTAGTACCAGAAATTTTAGTTGTGAGGATTAATTATCTCTTAGGACGATAGCGTTTTGCAAACTAATGTGGCTAGAATGAGAGGGAGGGTACAACAAGTGTTAAATATTAACTTCATTAATAATCCCAACTGCTAAAGGTTACTTTTAAGAGTAGTTGGTGATCTTTGTCACCTAACACGTAAGTCGAACTGAAGAGAACACATTCTCCTTACTACACACATGATAACCAATCCTGGAAGGGGACCACTTACTATAGATAATGTTTGATCATGTTGTTCTTAACTGATGGTTTCATGACGATGTCACTAAACATACAGGATATGACGGTAACTCAACTAGGGATCTTATTTAGTTAAGATAGAAGGTGTCATTGAGTATACAGGTTTAAGTTCATTTTAAGGTTTTAGTTTTCTATGAAAAAATAATAACACAGAAGGTTAGTTATACATGAATTTTGTACTAGGGTTGACTAATTCACTTAGATTTCTTTATTGCATTTTCAAGGTAAATAACACAACACACCAATTAATTAATCGTCTATTGCACACTAGAAATGCACTACAATATATTACATTCAAATTCATTTAACATATCCAACTTTTTGCAATATGCAAATCTAAATCAAAATGGTACCTATGATTAAATGCACATTTCCCAAGGCATTCCTAAAACTAGCATCTCATACATATTACCAAATTTCAAATATAAATTTCTGTAACATGTCAATACATTATACACATACATTTTTCAATAACCTTTATAAATTACAATAATAAACAATGAATTACACAACATCTTTTTGCCATCTCACTTCCATCCCGCAAAACCATGTGAGTATGAAATCAGCGATAAATTACTGGCATGACATCCACCTAAATCTAACATAATTAATGTTTTCTATTTTTCATTTACATAATAATAATAGTTTGCATTCGAAAGGAGATGGTTAGAGATAGGTATTCATTTCATTTCATTTCACTTCATATCGTAACTAAGGAGAGAGAAAGAGGTAGGAAAGAGAGAAACACTATTTTTCCAAAAGTTGAATTTCACCCAACAAGTCACATGGTAGTGTTTCAAACAGTTATTAACAAGTGTTAAGAAGTGTCCACTATGGTTTGCTAACTTAACTGGGGTCCTGCAATTTTGTTTTACATTTTCCTTACTAGTTGCAAAAACATTCAATTTAGACTCGGAGTCCAAGAGAGTGCATTCAAAAACTGTCTTCCAATAAGAAAATTCATGATGGGTGAATTCCTACGTGTCCTCCTATATACCAAGAGTTCATAGGAACTAACGAAATTCGAACTAAAGAACGATTTATGATAGGCGGCTAGTTTTTTTAGGCTATCGGTTGTAATTGGCCTAGTTGGAAATGATCAAAAGTTAGCTCAAGGGCTCACAAAACCACATCCAAAACTAACGTTCAATGGACGAACGTGCAACGAGAAATTTCTTACAAGTTCCCTATATATGGAGAATTTGTTAGAGTTGACGGAACTGAGAACTAGACGGATGAGTTTCAAATGATGACGGGTTTTCCAGAGCCACCGGTCATAATTGGTCTAGTTTGACCTAGTCAAAACTACAACCGGAGGCCTAAAAAATGCCTTTGCCAAACTAACCAAGAATATGATTTTCCCAAACCGAAGGTTACATGAAATTGTCTAGTAAAAATACTAGAGGTTTGCGAAGGCGGACAAACATTTTGTTATTCAGGGACCAAATAATGGGTCAAAACGAAACCTAACTTTTCAGTTTTAAGAGCTACTTAAAAGTACAAAACGGAGTAACATGGATCCTAGAGAAGCGGCGAAGAGAGCACAAATGGTAAAACAAGGTCGAGCTAATGCTTGATGCAACTCTCTACATAACAAGGAACACATACGATGCTTGACTTCTCTTTTACGGGCTTAGAGTGTTGTTTTGCGAGTCTTGGAAATTGTGTTTTTTCTAACTTTACAAGGTAGGCAAATGGATTGTTTGATTTGACGACATCATCTAACTCTCGCCAATACCACTAGATGCGAGCACCTAATTTGAATATTCTAGTATCATTGTATAGGGTTATGGTAGCGACCACAGTTAAAGTTTAAATTGTAAATCGGTTTCAAAATTACAAGGTGGAGTTTTATTTCCTTACACTATTTAAATTTGGTTACATATCCATTGGTAAGATTATCCCATGGTTTAATGTTTCTATTATATTGAAAATGAAGAACCAAATTACAAAAATTATGAAGTAAAAAGGTAAGGAGATCAAGCTTGGAAATAGACGAGTTGGTCTTAGATGCGCTCGCCCTCCCGATCAACCACTCCACGAAAACCTTAAAGTGGCTACCCCTACATGAACCAATTTTCCTCTTTCATTAATATAAGAGGCTTCAGAAACTCATGTCTCTTTGAGATTGATCTTCAGTTATTGACATTGTCTCAGGTTCTCCATATGTTGCACAGGTGTTGGAATAAATAAGCTTATTCACATTATTGGCAGCCATTTCCTCTAAAAGATTTCAACGTGTTTGATGTAGTATTATAATAGTATCTTAATGGATCAAGGGTACTCTCTCTAAGAAGACTACAATTATATTGACACCCATTATTTTTGCAAGCTTCAACAAACTCTCTAACAGAACTACCTTTTCCAATGACCACATTATAAATACTAACTTTACTTGATTGAGTGTTTTTTAGGGCCATGACATGTACATGTACATCAACTAAATCCATCACATGAATATAACCCTTAATACCCTATCCACCTCATGTTTCGTAATCTATTCCTTTGATATGTAAACCAGGGATGATGCCCATAGCTGCATCAAAGCATGCACCAGAAATTCGACCATGATTGTGCAACTCAAGTCATGGTGCTTCTCCAAGCATTCCTTCAGGATAAGAGCCAATAAAATTACAATACTTCAAGACTGTTACTTCCAAATCTAAGCTTCTCCCGTAGTCTTTTATTATCTCTTCCACCATTTTTTTGGCCTTTCCACAGGGATTGATAGGTACCCAATAGCAAAAAACAATCACATAGTTGCAGCTTATGGCCTCACATCATTTTTACATCCATGTTAACCATGGCACTAGCGAATACAACATCTGACAGAAACCCCCTTTCAACATTTAGCTAAATATCGACAAACAGAGGGCTCCACATAGAGGAAGAGTGGAAAGGACAAAATATTATAGAGGCGTACATGGAATAGCAGAAAAGGAACTTCCAATGCCTTAATCAATAAAATCAGCAACTCAAAATAAAAGATAAATAGTAGGAACATAATGGCGTGGAAAAGGTTATAATGCACGCAACAAGGGTGCATATACCATATGCAGGAGCACACAAATTTGCATCCAGGAGATTTTTGAGTATTCTTCCTTTCCATGAAATGGTAGGGATTGGTGGAAAACATAACCTTTGAAGCACCCAGAACAAGTGCTTAGGGGCAAACAAAGCAAAATCTATACAACAAGACGTTACTCCCACAAGAAGTGCCTCCTTATCTTTATTCCCCTTCTTTTGCATACAAAATAAAATAGATGCATGCATCATTTGCCTCTGAGAGACACTAAAACCCGCTTCAGATACATAAATATACCTAGATCAATCAATTTGTATATGCAAAAATAAGTGACATTAGGGAAACAAATTTATCTCTATGCAAATAATATCGATTTTAGGACAACCAATAGTGAGATATCCCTATAGCCTACTCCCTGCAACTTCTTGTACACGTTGCAATCCTCGAACTATCTGGTCATATCTAAATTACAACGTTAACTGGGTTCCAACATGGTTTTCTCCTATGGATCTCAAATAAAGTGTTTGTATTTTTGTGCAAGGAAAATGACAGGTCGATAGGCTGGGAGAAAGCCCATGTGCTTGTCAGCACACTTCTACATGCCTCCACCAAACCCACTGACTCAACCACTTTCCCACGCCATATTGGTAGAGACTACCATTAATCCACTTGATAATGTTTTTTTCATTTTTAATTTATTTTTAATTGTTTTTTCGGGCACCACATAGAATTAGAAATTACTTCACTTCACATATGATTATTTTAAATCATCAAAGAGAATGATTAGCAAGAAATAATATAACATGAGTTAGGGAATCTTGATTCTAATCAGGGATAGGCATTGGAACACTTTTGTATATATAAAGAATGCATCTAATGTGCCTAGATAATAAAAATTTCCATGCTCTTGAAGTTCTGCAAACATGTGATATTTTTCTCAAAGAAAATAAAAAAATCAGAAAAATAGAAAGCACTAAAGGGAAAATTCTAACCTAATTGGTTATGGGCCCATATATGGCCACTAAGCATGTTGGCCTTATTGTCTATCATTTAAGCACACTTGATGGCATACTTACGATAAATATCATGAAATTTATTCACTTAAAATTTAGTATTATAATTAATATTCTTCACATGAATATTTGTTCAACATAGCTGAACATTCCAATAATAAAAAAACAATAACATAGTTTCGAATTTAAAAAAAAATCATATATTTGCAAAAATACAATATCGGGACCTATACAATTATTTTGATATTTTAGCACTTTAAGTTACACATTTTGTTTTTCATTATGGATTTGATATATATCATGTCTCTTTCTTCTTTACACATAAATATTCACATGGTATATTGAGCTTGATGCAAAACATAAATAGAATGGTACACAATGAAAAGTGATATTTAGACCTCTACCCAAACTTCCTATAGATTTAGGGGGCATCTATTATACACTTTGAAAACTAGTGTTATTGTTCTATTATAGTTCATATCTACTACATCATTATGATTAATCACATATATGGTGTACACATTATATTTAGAGCTAATAGTACTAAGATATGTGTCTTGTGTAGTATTAAAACATATTACTTCACATATCTTTTTCTATATAAGTTGTTGTATCATTTCATCATGTTGTGAAACACTTAGAGTTTCATACATACTTGCATGTAGTCTATTGTTACTTTATTTTTCATTTATTATTGCCTAAGTTCCTTTCTTGTCTAATGGAACTTTGGGTGTCCCAATGGTGTGACTCTATTTGTATCTTCCATGCTTCATTTTTCTCAATTATGGTCCTTAATTATCTTGTGACATTGTGGGTGTCCCATATTTGCGAGGTTCTATTTCTTACGTGTGACATTGTTTGCATACTATTGAATCTAAATTCATTATTACTATATTTGTTTTCTTATACATGCATCATTACTATTGTTACTATTATATACTATTCCTATTTATTTATATTATTTCTATTGTTGCATGCCATGGTTTCCACCATGCTTAATACCTTACTTTTTGAGGAGTAAGTTCTTCAAGGTGGCCACCTCCTTAGCATCATACACTCTTTTCTATCTCCATAAAAATCTAGTGTATGAGAAAATATCTATTCTTTTTATCCATGTTCTCAATATGGCTTTTCACATATGCCTCAAAAAAGGGGAATTCATCCAAGATATTCTATAGCTACATTAGACACAAGAAACTTTCCAGGTAGCGTAAAGGTACAAACATGATAGAGGTACTTGGAAACACATTCAATAACAATAATATAGAAAATCATACATATGTTGTAAATTATAGATTATGATAAAGAATATATAGATATTCCTAACCCTTTCACCCGGTTCTACACACGAGAAATTACATAAACATTGTTAGAATTTTCAAATTTCACTTATAGATATAGGTATTTGGATTAGTTTCATATATACTTCACCTAATTTATATCAATTGCATGGGTCACGAAATAGTTCAATCCTTCACTATGACACTCGGTTTATACTATTTAGTTTTAGGAATCTTGGGGCACTTTCCTCATCTACATTTTAGTACATTATTGTTTCTATTTAGTTATCAAAGTTATTGAATGAATTTGATACATGGTATCCTTCATGAGGTACTCGGAACTTATCTCTCTCTCTCTCTCTCTCTCTCTCTCTCTTCTTCCATGTTAGGTTTCATGCACCTAACACTCTAGTTTTCTTCATAACAATTCGAGACTAGTAAAACCTTATCATTTATCAAGTTCAACAATTCAAATCATTAAGTACTAGAAAATAATTAAAGCTTCTCCATTGACAAAATAGTCAAGTTTATTCCTTGCTTGTTCACATCTCTTCATTTATTTTTTATGAAAACAAAATATTTTTTTTGCACATTATAGTTGAGTTAAATTTCAATTCTTTAATATAGACATTCACTACACTCTATATTGCAGAATATCAAATGTCCACACATTTTATTTCCTTGAAATGTTCCAATGCAATTTCGAAAAACAAATTTTTAATTTGTCCTAGAATCATTACAATCCCCTATAATTCATTTCTTCCATGCATTTATTCTAATAGCTCACATTCCTTATGGATGAATGTGACATGTTCCCTAGTCCTTTCCTACTCAATATTCCTCTCGTATGAAATAGTGGGAAAAGACTAAAAATGTTTATTTCTAAATCTCTGATTAGGAAAGAGGCCAGAAGGATGTTGGAAAAGGTTGTGGAATTTATCTTTACACAATGGTATATAAGTATCCACCCTAAGAAAAATGAAACATGATTATGGTCCTTATAATGAATCTAATTTGTAAGCTAGTAGTGTTGGGAAGTGGTTGACTTGATCAATACCTAGATTAATAAGGACTTCAATAAAGAATGTCATAACTACAACGACTTTTATACATTTAAAAATATAATAGTAAACAATATTACACACATCTTGTAAATTGTACCTCAAAAATAACGGAAAGAGTTTCTCTTAAAATCTATGTAAAAAAAGTAACATGTTGAATTATTAGTGTTAAATACAAAATTTAATGTTGTAAATTGTTTCAATATCACTAGTATTATATTGGTTTTTTCATGTATTTTCTTACATTATAGATGAAATGGATTTTTGGGTCATTTCGTGGAAAATATTATGTGTGGAGGATCTAGCGTTCATGATTCATCATGACATGACATGGAGGAGGATTTAGATGACCCACCAGAGCACCTTCCATATTTACATGTCCATCAACCTATATGCACACACTAAGGAGGTATTAGTTCAAAATATAGTTTGTAATTATAGATTATTTACACGTATTCATATATTTTCATCATACAACTTGATAATGACATGTCTACTAATTATCAAGTACTTATTTTACTAGTGGTCATCACTCAACATCGAGGGAAAAACCACAGAGGTATGAATTTATAGATTTTAACTACCAATATCTTTCATTTCATTGATACAATTTATAACGTCTTTTAACAAATTATTGTCATTTAAAAATAGTAACACTCCACTAAGCCATTTATAATTTATTTATACACTTGGAGGAGGATGAGGTAAATATGAGTACACACCTCTTAGTTATAAGCAGGAGTCACCATTTTATAGGTATTTTGTTTATTAAATTGATTGTAATTAATTCAATTGTGAGAAATTATAATTTTACTACAAACCTTCTTTGGGTTCATTTATAGTGATTGAAAAAAATATGGTACATGTTTTACCTTTTTAAGTTCTTGGTTTCATTTATCTCAATAAATAATTATTGGTGAGTGTAGAAAATATTCAAATCATATCCTCTTAGACGTTGGAATGAAATTTAAAAGAAAATCAATAGATAATAATTGAGTTAACTCAACACAATTTTGGGGATGCGTTATAAAATATGATTAATTAAACATTGTCGCTCATTGGTTTAGAAGAAATAATAGATGTATCGTGGTAAATTCATTGTATAAATAACACATTTTTTAGAAAACATATTCCATACAATTTTAATAATTTTTATATCTATACAATGTAACTAAAATATGAAGGAAACATTTATGCGAAAGAAGAGAGTTATTCAACCTCCCAATGTACTTGAAGATAGTTTTCACTACTTTTGTGAAAAATGGCTCTAAGAGATGAATAATAATGTTATAGGTTAGTTATCTCAATTTCTGATATTTATAATTATAATTTTTAATTAACTAAATATTTTACACATATTATTCTTATTGTATAGAGGAAAAATAAGATGTTATTACGTGTTAAAGCATGGGTGATAAAAAGAAGACAAGTGACCCATCGAAATGGAAAACCCAATAGAGTGGAGTTAATAATCAAATTTGTAAGTTTTATAATAACTATTGTGACAACTACATTTTTAATTATATAAATTATTAATACTATTTTTTTCATTTCACTATTATATGCGGAAATCCAATGCAATACACTTGTAACCAAAAATGTGCAAGAAATATTAAAATAAATGGAATGGAACTCAACTACATTCACCAATTGGGCTAATGAGAATGGATATATGTTCCATTAAGATGTGTTGTTTAGTTATTTTTAAGTCACCTAAATATCTAATTCAAAGAATTGACACATTTTATAATTATATATTCATAGGCTGATTGACAAAAGTTGTGTGATGGCACAAAGTCGACTTAATAAAAATGTCTAGTCATGTCGGATGCATTACGTTTGCGATAATATTCACAATGCAAATTCCTCCCGAGAAACACGTATAAACATATAGAAAAGGTCGATTTCTAAAGCAAAATTGACTATACAAATAACACTATTCAAACTTTGTGTAATAGTGAATAGGTCTACAAATCTAATCGGTTGAGAAAAGGATTTCCTTTACAATATTTTTCATTATAAATGAATGTTCTTGTGGACTATGTTTTTATGTATTTCTTAATAAACAAGATTTCAAGCATTGCTATATATTTTGACCAATAGATTTATTTAAATATGGTTGATATAATTTGACTATTAAATGTTTATTTTCAATGAGAATAGGTTTTTAATTGTAATTATCTCAAAAAGGACCGCCTCAGCGTAAAATGTTAAGACAAACCTATAAAAACCATAGATATTACTTGATGAATTTCTAAAAATGACTTTCAAAATCTTGGTGAATGCCACAAATTGAAAGGAAATGATGTCATCCGGTAGAAACTACTATCCAATAGCACAATGTTACTAGTGGTAGCAAAATACTACTTCCCAGGAGAAAATTTCTCTTTTGTGCACACAAAAAAATGGTTTGAATATTTTTTTTTGAATTTACTCTAAACACTTGGCGAGTCAACCCAAATAGTTAACTTGTACCCAAAAATTTAGGCGAAACAAAAAACAACCTAACACCTCAAAATTAGCCAAATAAAAATGTCAAAAACCCAAATATTTGTGAATTAACAAAGAATAACCACTAAACTTTACACTAACTACCTCTATAACGTAACTTTCTCTTTTGGATAAATTTGTTGTTGAGATATATTATGTACTTATAATCTTTTCCTAATGATTTGTGGAAATTATTGCCCTCAAGTTTATCGATCCCATGAGGGATCAAATTTGAAGGGCTGGTTTGAGTTTTATTGTGAAGGGAAATATTTGTCCAACACTTCGATAATGAAAAGTAGTACAAATATTTTACACTTCATATGACAAGATTAAATCAAGTATTCATGTCATAAAATTTAAGAATAGTTGTTTTAAATGATAAATTGTTTTTTAAAAATCAAGTACGAGTTGATTGAAACCTTAAATAAAAGAAAAAATTTAGTAATCCAAACAAAATGAAACCTCAATCAGAATGGTGTAAAACTAATATACATTAAAACTGGTAAAATAATTAAATTACGATGTAATGAAAGCCCAAATTTGCAATACTCCAATTTTATAAAAATCATCATAACTAAAATAACCATAAATAAATTTGATGAATAAATAGATAAACAAAAACTTGAAATTAGATGTTAAGACATGTAGATTGGGAAACACGGAAAAACCATCAAACTCCTTGTCATTATGAAAAATTGTAAATAATAAAATAAATAACTTTAGCTTCTACTTGGATTTCAGTGCTAAAATTAAAACCCATTTGGATTCTTATCACTTCAATAAAAAATTCATTCAGATTTTAACCACTAAAATTAAAACCCATATAAATTTTAACTAGTAAAATGCATTAAATTAGATTTTTTCTAACTAAATTAAAGAAAATGTGCA
Source organism: Taxus wallichiana var. yunnanensis (assembly GCA_018340775.1). Lineage (NCBI taxonomy): Eukaryota > Viridiplantae > Streptophyta > Pinopsida > Cupressales > Taxaceae > Taxus > Taxus wallichiana. The sequence continues at coordinate 144,335,919 of CM031241.1, forward strand.
TCTATACATTGAAACACCCACACTAACTATGTCACCGATAGATACATCGAGATATTCTTGGTCATATTTTAGAGCCAAGAGCTTCACCTCATGCACAATATGCATTCAGATCTACTACACACAAATGATGTATTACCAAATTAGACTACTCCATTAAACACACTCACCCTTCATAATCCTCCTTGAATTTATCCATAACCCTCTTCCTCAACTCCTTAGGCATATAGTTGAGTTACATTGTCTTGAGCACAACGTAAATATAAAATTCTTATTGGCCTCCACATCACTACTATTGAACAATAGTTAGAGAGAAGATACCAATGATGACTTGGTGATGCTTTCAATGGACAAAGAAGCTTATCTCTACCTATTCACCCCCTCTACAAAGAGATCATCTCCTCTTCCCTACATTCTACCATCTTAGACAAGTCCAACCAACCTTTGCATTAGGTAACAAATGGACACTTAGCTTGGTTATTCTTTGCAAGGTCATAATGAGTGAGATCCTCAATTGACTCGACCTTTGTTTTTCATGGAAGCAAGCCCCAACTACCTTTTCCTTGAGATCCTTCTCCATTGCATACAAACCAATCTAATCCAATCATATCGTCCACTAGGTTGTCTGCACAAAAATTGAATTGATCTAGGTGATCTCGATCAAGACTACTATGAGCCCATCCTACCCTTTGGCACCAACATGGCTCCCATAGAGCTTGCTCGACACCCTACATTGCGAGTCACGAATTGAAGTCACCCATTGAGATCAATTCAACACTTTTCTCCAAGCCTTGCCCTAACCTCATATATCCATCTCAGCCCATACCAAGCTCATGGCCACTTTGCACGCTTGATCTGTTCCAAATCATGTTGTGCAGGCTCCAAGTGGGTAGATATTTGTGTGCAAGTCGATCCTAGATTTTTTTTTTCCTCTCAAGGCATCTCCTGCAATAAAGAAGAAAATAAAATATAATGTGGTAAATAAAACATTTGAATGAATCCCAAGCAAAGGCCAAAACCTAAATAGTAATATTAAATATTTTGTTTTTAGGTATTTGTGTTCAAGTATTCATTGAGTTGACATCACCAATTTGGTAGAAACTTAGGATTTGATGTTAATAGTATTATATTAGTAATATATTTATTATATTAAAACTTTTGATAATTGCTTAATACATCTTATCTAATGTATCTCATGCGAGTCACGCAAATCTGTAAAGTCATGCGATTGTTTTTGTAGAAATCAAAAAAAAAATTAAGATATAAAAAATTCACACAAATTATTGACAAGAATTTTTCAATACTCCAAAAATTTTCAAGAATTTTTTAAGATATAAAACATTTTGATTTTTTTGACATATAATTTGAGTGTGAGTCACATGCTCCAAAATATTTTAAGATCCCTTCCTTTATACAACAATTATCTAATAGTTATTTATAGGTTGAAATCTCACACACCATAACATAAATTAAAAACACCGACATTTCAACACAACCTTACAACATTTCAACACAATGTTTACAACCCTTTTCAATACCACCAATTCCGTTAAAATTTTAAGAAATTCTTCCTTAAATTATATTTGTTGTCTTAAAAAAAAATCAAAGCCTACCAAAAAAATCAAAATTCCAATATAAAGTGAGAGTAAAGAAAATGTTGCGCTCAAATAATTATAATGCTATGGACTAAACATTCTATTTATAAGTAAATAAATCTAATAAGCGTACAACATCTCCACAACCACACTATTTTTGTGAACTTCGTAAAATGTTTATACGTGGTGAATAACAACGACAATTTTTTTTTCGAGTTTAACTAAAATATTAATTGCATTGTTGTAACCGACAATAAAAATATATTTATATTTTATTTATAAACGTAAAACCATAAGTAGTGGGCTCGTAGCTAACGACACAAAAAGTCGTAGGATCAATATCTAAAATTGAAAATATTAAAAATATTAAATAAAATGGAATTTAAATATCAGTAATCCTTTAAAATCTGTATGTCGACAGTAAAATATGCTGCCATTATTTAGAGCAAATAAATAAATTATTACCTCGTTTTAGTTAATAGTTAAATGTCTAAATTCGTTAGTAGATGTAAGGAGACTAACAAATAAAATTGAGTAACAAAGAGGAATATTCTAAAATTGAAATCAAACCATATCTCACAATTTGTTGTGTTTTGATTGTAGGTAATTTATGTACTTTCAATATTTATTTATTTAATTTAATTTTTTATTTTCGTTATTGATGGGAATATCTAAGGGGTGCATATAGTATGTTAGGAAACTTTTATGTTAGTACTTGTGATGAGTGATTAAATAAATATATATGTATATTTATATAAGTTGGTGGTATTGTTAAATATATATATATTATTAGTGAGTTGTGAAAACAATTTAGGTAGAGATTTAGGTGAGAGAAATTAGGAAGGAATATAGATTGTTAGAGAAATATTCCTTGATTAATGTTGGTAGTTTTAGAGTTGTTATAGGAGCTAGATATCCATTCCTATATATTTGTAATATTTATCATTAAATATAATGTTAGTTGAATTCTTATTGAGTTTTTCTTCTTCTGAAATGGGGCAAAACCCACATTTGGTATCAGAGTAGGTTCTCAAAAGAGGCCTCTCTATTTTTCACTCCACCCTTTTAGTTTGTCAAGTAGATTTAGGAAACGGGCGAGCGGATACCACAAACCTCGCAGCAAAATTGTTACCTTTCTATGTTCTCATCTATTTGTTGTAATTTCAAAACATAAAAACAAAGGAAAGCAAGATAACCTAGACCTCATGCAACCCCTTTGTTCATACGTTCACCCTTCTTACATATTTTTCAATAGTACCATTTTGTTCAGTGTGGTCGTGCTTAACATTAAGAGTGTTTAGTCTGGTTTTATGTTATACGTGTTTGTGTGAGCGCTCTTGTGGTTCCTTTTTATGCAGCATTTTGGAGTAATTTTTTTCTAAAATTTGAGTCTAGATCATCCAAAAACATTCAGATTGACTTTAAAAAATGCATATTTCCATTTTAGTTGTTTTTGGCTTATCTTTGGATATTACTAGTTTTTGAGTAGTCTAGATCTCATTTTGTATTGAAAAATAAAAAAGAGAAAACAACAAAGGAAAAATGATTATTTGGAGCACAATCTAAGGATGAACCTAGACGCAACTCCTCTGATTTGTGCTTTTCAACATTTGAAAAATCATTGGATTTGAAGATTTAAATGATCTTTGCATTGCTTTGCGTTCAATTTGTATTAGAGGTAAGAAACCTGTTGCATTCCCTTGTATCTGAATCTGCCTTACACATCACGTAATAACTCTCATTTTCTCAGGGACTTGATGAATTGACATTGCAAACCTCCTCGACTTTCATTCACATTGGCACCTTGATTGTCTTTTCCTTAGAATTCAACTCATATGGGGATGTTAAAAGAGTTGAACATGTTGATCATGCTCAGAAATCAGTAGCACAAGCTGTGGAGGAATGCAAATTAAAAGAAGAAGGAAATAACATTAAATAATATGACTATATTCCTTTTTTCTATTCTCGTTCGTTTGATTTGGCATGGAAATCTGTAAGGACAATACTAGTGAAGCTGTTATATTTAGTGAAAATAATCCTACTACCCCAAAAGTGAATGCCAGAAAAATCATAGCTCAAACCCAATGCAAGATAGAGGAGAGTGTCAGATCCAAATAGAATGAATGTCAAAGTAAAAGCGATAGATAAGGCACTGCAAACAGGGATTGATTTAGAGGGTATCCCAATCTCCATCTGGTGAGTGCCGTTATATCTGTTTAATCATGCTACTCTGCATCAACAAATAAATAAATAGAGATGTCATTTCCCATGGATGAGGTGTTCATCCGATGGGGAGTCCACGTGTGAGCGATATGGATCTCGAGAACACAGCAGTGGGATCTAACATCTCTTATAAATATCCCACTATAAATTTCATAGTTATCTTCTATCAAATCCCTTAATTATGCCATCATCTCCTACTATCCAAACCACTCACATTCCATTATAAATATATTGATCTCTTCCCATCTTGTTTTTGGCTTAGATCTATATGGATTTATCCTAATTTATATTTGGCATGTGTTTTGTTTGGTCTTGTCTGTGTGGGTGTTACAAAAATATATTCAGTACTAATTCACTCATAATGCTAACCAGATTGCTTTGCATAGTCGTGAACTATCTCCTTAATTCATTAAATTGCTTCACTAATAAATACAATCTTTATTACAAATACCTCAAGAGATGTTTATACTAGTGGGGACTTTCCATTCACTAGTTTTAACAAAGTCTATAATTAGCCTTGAGTTACTTAGCTATTACATAGGGTAGAATTTTGTCCCACATGTCTATTGTCATGCTAAATGTTTAGCATAAAAAATTGAAAAAAAAATTCACGAAAAACCTAGCCCTCATTTGAAAATCCCTCTCCCGGTCAATGTAAACATGTCCTTCAGCCAAATAAGTTAATGTGTTACCTTCATAATGACTAGAAGGAATGTATTAATGTGATTTTCAAGTGTGTTTCATGTGTAGGGGATCTTGTTCAATCTGAATCATGAAAATATCTACATCTAGGAGAAGATAAGTTCTTTTGGAGGCTCCAAAAGGGCATTTTTGGCCTTTTTACACATGGTGAACACACTTTAGCACTGTATAGGGAAAATTTAACACATCGAAGAAGTGTGTGCTAGAACTATGCAATCATCAAAGGTTGTTTAGGAAGTTTATAGAAGAAAATAAGGACTAGGAACAAGTTATGTTATATCAGGGTATTCTTAGCATGACATAAGAAAATGAAAGCGATGAAAAAGCTACTTGGATTGTTCTAGATATATCCACTCGACACACTATCGGTAACACTCTTTTCTCGCAAAGATCATAATTTACACGTCTTCTATATAATTTATGTTATCAAGTATTCACTCAACAACATAAAGTGGGGAAAATGTAAACAAAAATTCACGCACTTGGGTACATTTCTAGGTCCAAAACATACTAGTGTATATATAATTTCTAAGCAAGAAAACTAGTGGTTGACAACTATCTTTGACCTTTTTTCTTTGTTGCTTGCTTTCTCTTTGGTCTTACACACCCTACAGCCATGAAAGAACTTGACTAATTTATCCTTTATGGCCTCAAACACCGGTGCCCACCTAGGACACTAACACTCAGCGCACGTGCGCTAGTGTCCATCTTGGGCGCTCTGAACCTTTTTACGTTTACTTGCTCTTCTTGGGTCTCTTTTATCTTTTGGGAATATTTTTTTACTCATGGGTCAACCTTCCAGTTGTCAATTATGAAATTCGAACAAGGGAATCATAAATATACTTACTTCTCAAAAATAGGAGCAAAGACTAAGCATTATTATCATCTCTTGTGCTTGTATCCAAAGGAAATAAAACACTTCAAAGGAATCCATCTAACATCCATACAAGGGACAAGAGTTACATCACTTTTGCGTGCAATGCATAGAAGGGGAAGACTATTTTATTCCATCCACGAATACTATATATTTCTACATTCTATATCTATCCCACTATCATTTATGCAACTTGCACAAGGGCATCCTAGAGTATCATTTCTAAACACACACAAGAACTACATAGCATCTGAGATGTAGTTCAACTCTCATAAGTAAGTTCACTCCTCAATGTAGATTTTATTAGATTTGATGTAGTTTGTGTACATGTGGAAGTAGTTATTTTATTTTGCAGCTACAGAACCCTCGGTGATCAAAAAGAGAATATGAAGTGACTAAAATGAATAAAAAGTGAATCCCTTCGACACAAAGGAAACCATTTTTGAGAATTTGCATGGCCATCGGTGCCCAGATCCAGTCCGCCAACACCCAACCGCCTCTCGCCTCTCATGGGTGCCCTGTCTTGTGTCGTTCCTAAATCCCGGAATTTATAGTGGGCATTAACGATGCTATCTATAGTTTGTTAAGAATTTTCACCTGCCTAGATCACTTCCAGTCTACTTAGAAATAAGCTAAGTCCATTTACTTCTCCATCTTGACTAGGGTTTTATAATACACATGCTTTATTGCTTATGTATTGCTTTGTATATTGACATTTTTACATAATTTATTGCACTAGTTACTCTAAAATATTAGAATTAATTCAAATTAAATAAATTCACTATCTTGTGTAGGATAGTGTAGACACTCAAAATCTCTATTCCCTTCTTCACCACATTGGTAATAGGTATACTTCCTTTAGGGGCTATTCCAACCCCGTCCTCCACCATATCCTCTTCCTCTCTGAACCACCTACCTCTTTGGTAGTTACCGTGACCTTGACCGATTCTTCCTACCCTTCTACATTAGAGGATTCACCTTTTAGGGAATCAAATCTACCTCTCCCTCTCATTAGAGATGATGATGGTCCTCTCTTCACTCCTCTTCTAAAATTACTCTTTTGTTTTTCTTATTATTTTAAAACAATTTTATAAACATCATCTACCTTATATATACAAAGCATACTCAATTCATCTTGTATGCTATAATTAAACACATTTACATACCTTGCACCTTCTATTATTCATACTCTCCATTTTCCACATGGATTGACAACTTTTAAAATTCATTGGTATACTATTTGATGTTGATATTCTTTTGTCTTAAGTGTCGAAACCTTTGAAATAGTGTTTGGGTATAATTTAGAAAAAGAAACTTTTCCTTCAACTTCTTCACCATTTTATTCTAGTTTCGGATCTTTTCCTTTCCTTTTCTTTCTCTTTCATTTTTCAGTGATCCCACTAGATCAATGCATGTCCTGGGAAACTTAGTGCATGCAAACTTAACCTTCTTCTCCTCTTAAATATTTTTTTCACTCAAACAAGTTTTCATGTGATTTTGCCACCAATCAACTCCTTTTTTCGTAACCCTCTACCATAAATAGGAACATTAAAATTGATTTTCGTCATTCTTTCACTCCAAATTTTGAATCATTCTCTCCTCAAATGATCTCTCATGTAATATTTCTTTATTCCTCTCATTTTATTCTTCATTACCTCCTTCATTCTTTAATGGAGGTAAATCTTCAAGATATCACTATCTAGGTATGCATCCCCATTTTCATGTCTATGTATGAGGTGGGTAACTTCGCCTATGAGCTCAACAACTTGTCTATATAGCTCTTCCATATGCCTATTCATCGACAACGTCCTCTTCGTGTCTATCCATGCTTATATAAAATAAAGGTAATAAATCAAGCAAAAAAATTTAACATATATTACCTTTCCTGCTCCCATAAGATTCAAATCCTACTATGATATCATTTGATGTGGATCTAGTAAGAGGTTTAACTACCTCAAAAACATACACACGATTTTACAAAACTCAAAAATATTAAAAATAGTTTTTTATTATTCCCGAATCCACACTAATATTTTATAACATTACAATCTTCCTTTTATTTTCCACTATCTCTAAGAAACCCTAAAACAAAAATAATTAGCAAGAAAACACGCTGGATGGCCCCCAAATTTTGCGTACTCAAATATGACTTCATAAGTGACAGATGATTCCAAATCTTGGCTAATAGTGACTATCATTTTTCCAAGACATGCACAAGACTCTCTTATTTTTTTATTTGACATATGTTGCTCCCATTTGACTTATTATTCCTCCTTGACATTTTCATTATGACCTAAAAACTTGTACAAGTTGGAAAAATTAAAAATCGGAGAAATAGAAAAATTTCGGTAGCTCCACCTTGTAGGTACTAGCACTCATTTTCTTCAAAATCTGGCCTAATCTTCTTATACTTTTAGTTTATTATATGTCCCCTTTGGAACATTTCCTTCCCGAGATTAACCATCACCATATCTCCTACTTCAAATGAATTTACTCTCCTACTTACATCCGCATGAACTGTTATCACCGAATCACAACACCCTTATGTTTACAAAAGTGCATATACTTGAGCTCACAGTGTGATTGGATAACATGGGTACTATCTCCAAGTTGTGGGACTTTCTACTTGAGATAGACCTCCAGAGAAAGCTGGTTCTTGCTCCTAAACTACCTGCCACAATCTACTCTAATGCAAACAAAACTAATTGTCCTAATCTAACTTTCCAAGGGACCAAGGAGAGAGAATGCATAAAAATGAAAGCCTACACTACAGCGGTGATACACCAGAAAAGGAGGGGTGTGAGAGTAGTCTTCCAATGTGTGAAAAATAGAAGTAAAATGCATACTAGAAGGGATGATAACAATTCTCCACAATCTGGCAAATGCATTCACAACAATATTTCATACATGCAAAATAATAATGAGTCCTTGCAAGAGCATAAAAATAGACACAATATTCTTATAATGAAGGTTGAAAGGGAAAGAAGAGTGCAAACAAACACAGCAGGGGAAGATGCATCCACAAACTTGTATTTTATTGCTTCATGATATGCACAATTCAATCTATTACAAGATAAGGGCCTAGATCACCATGCAAGGAGTCCACTACAAGGGCCTATAGCACATTGGCTTCATAAAGAAATTTTGACAGAGCTTTTCTACAACAAAACTACCTCCCTCTTTACAATGAGCCCAACACTCCAATTTATAGAAAAATAAGAAGAGAGAGAGAGAGGGAAATGGAAATCCCAAAATCTTTCCTTCAACCACTTGTAAGAGGTATTAAATGGAGTGAAATGATGTTATGTTTCTTACTAAAGGCTCCCCATACTACCCCATGACTTGAAGCAATGAAATATGTCAGCCCATGCTCTATTGAATGCGTCCAACTATCAAATAAAACAGTATTATGAACTTGGTCGCATTTTCTGCAAAATATCTATCCATCCTTCATCAAATCCAAAATTTATTGATTTCTATGTTTTGGGCTCGAGCCACGATTCCAATGGTACCAATTTCGCCTGATTTTGTTTAGAAATGACAAAGTTATGGCCTTTTGAGTGTGAGCAACTATTTTGGGTCTAGCTGCATTTTCTGTCATTTGATGAGAATGAGAATTAATTGACTAGAGCTGAATATGTTTCTTTTATTTTAATATATCTACCCTCATCAAAATTAAGAAATCATTTTGCTCGTTCCTAAAGTCCAATTTTATGAAAATCGGAGCTCGGAGTCAAAAGTTATGGCCGTTTGAAGTTTGGGAGGTCAAACATTGACTTTTTCTCTTCATTGTGGCTATTTCGGCAATTAGGTCCGTGTGTCCCAGCTGTCCCTAGACACATTCTTCCGCATCGCCTGATTCGGGCTTCCTTGTCCTTACGCGTCTGCCGTTGACCAAGCCGTGAGGGCCGTTGACCTCCGCATTCTCCGCAACGTATGGTTCCTTTTGTGGCTTTTTCACCTTTGTGCATCCCGCATGCATTTTTTTCCCAACTCGTCCGTGTGATCAGTGGGCCAAAAAGTTCCAACTTCACCGATTTCCCTTTGACTTTGGCATTTTCGGCAATGCACGCCCCACACATCCTTGTTGAACTTGTGTGGTCTGGGATACAGAAAGCCGATTTAGCCGATTCCTTTGTATTTCAGCTCCAAACCTGGTATGACGAACCTTGGTACGATCCGCACTGGTATGATCCACAGCCTCCAGACCCGCAATGCATTAAAACAAGCCTACAACTTCAATTTTTGGATTTTTTCAAATTTTTTTAACTTGTTGGATTTTTTCCTTGGATGGGGAAGTTAGAGAGAAACCAAAGGGACCCCCAAAACATGATTTTGGGCCTTGAATCAATTATACTTTCTTGGGACTGAAGAATTTGATGCATGCTATCAAAATTACCTTGAGGGGTGAATTTTGGATAACACGAACTTTATATTTTGCATTGCTATCTTTTAGCTTCTCCACCATTTTTTCCTGCAATTTTAGCACGTGCTTTGCAAATGCTTCGCATCATCACTAGTTTTATCTTCATCATGTAGCACAATCAAATATAACACTAATTTGGAGTTCTTACCATAAACAATATAGAAAGGATACCTCCTCGTTGATCTATTTACCGATCTATTATAAGCAAACTCAACCTGCAGTAAAGTAAAATCCCATTGTTGTGGATTTTCTCCAACTATGCATGTCGTAGAAGATTTATAATGGTCATGTTTACTACTTTTATTTGTCCATCAATATGGGGGTTATATGCATTACTAAACTATAATTGTGCCCCCATTTTCATCCGTGAATTCTTCTCAAAGTGAGTTAAAAACATCGTGTCTTGATCTAAAGTGATTGTTCTTGGAATTCCATACAACCTAACCACTTTTGAAAAAACAAATCTGCAACTCTAAAATCATCATTAATTGTCTTAAAAGTCATGATATGTTCCATTTTAGAGATTCTAATACCAAAAAAAGATCTAGAATCATTTCCTCATCTTGTGTTTGGATGTGGTAACATAAAATCTATACTCAAATCAACTCATGGCCATGTAGGGACAAGTAATGGCATATATAGCTGGATATTATGTGCATGTCCCTTAGAAATTTTCCGCACTTGACTTCTTGATATGATCCTATTTATGTCCCGCTTCACCTTCATCCAATAATATTTCTTTACCACAAGAAGATTTGTCTTACTCATACCAAATTATCCAGCCAAACCCACACTATATGCAACTCTCTTATAATATTTCATCTCATTGAACCAACATAGATGCCAAATTTCTTTCGCATGAATAAATAGCCATCTTGCATCAAATAATCACAAGAACCACTACCCAATGTAGGGTCCTTACATTTTCTCGAACATTACAAAAATATGGATCAACTTCATAGAATTACTCAACTACTTCAAACCATATGAATTCATTTTCCATTATTTTCAATACGCCACACGCCTACTAAAGGAATAAACAAATTGATTCTTCTTACCCGATTTATGCTTTAAGACAAAAGTATATTCGTGTAAAAATGAAACCCAATTCGCATGCTGAATATTTAGTTTCTTATGTGTGTTTACATACCTCATTGGTTCATGGTCATTAAAGAGTATAAATTCCTTGGCTACAAAGCAAAGTCTCAAATGCCTTAATGCTTTAACAATATCATAAAATTCCACATCATATGTAGAATATTTCTTCCTGAACTCATTCAAATTTTCACCAAGAATGCTACAAGCCATCTTTCTTGACTTAGTATTATTCCAATCTCGACATTTGAGGCATCATAATCAACCTCAAAGTACTTGTTAAATTATGGTAATACTAAAACATATGCCTATGACACTGTTTCTTCAACAATTCAAAACTATCCATTGTTTTGTTTGTCCATACAAACTCCTTTCCCGTCATCCACTTTGTTTGATGTGCAAAAATACTATTGAAATTTGTAATGAACTTCCTATAAAATGTTTCCAAGCCATGAAAATTGTGAACCCGTGTCACATTCCTTGGAATAGGCCATTCAAAAATTTCTTTCACTTTTTCCTCTATCCTCATCCCATCCTATGAGATGAACAAAAAAAAAAACTAGGATTTTATGAAGAAACATACACTTCTCTATATTTGTATACAAACTCAATTTTTATAACAATTCTAATACCAATTTCAAATGCAACAAGTGTTTTTCCACTATCCTACCGAATATCAAAATATTATCAAAATAAACAACAACGAACTCACCATTATATTCTTAGAGTACTATGTTCATCAACCTTGTGAATGTCCTCGGTACATTAGATAACCCAAATGGCCACCCCTAGCAAATCCATCATATGTTATTGTCCAATTTTGTTGATAATTTTTAGGTTTATGGGGAAATACATTAAGTTTGGATGAGTTTTATATTTAATATTTTGTACATTAACTAAGGTATTTTATTGATCTCAATTTTAATGTTGTGCAATGCGTCACTTTTATTGGAATAAGATATCACAAAGAATACCTTCGTATTGCACGCGTTACACCACTAAATATGTTGATCACTTGTATTTTTCCATTCCAATTGTATCATACTCCATTACATGAATATAGTAGAGAGTATGGTGGAAAAAATGTAAAAAGATAAACTCGAAATGTAAACTTGAACATACATTCAAAATGGGCCTGAGATCAATACATATAAATAGTTTGGATGGGTTTAATTGTTTCTCTGTTTAATGTTAAATAATTAAATAATAATAGTTTTAGTTTGGATGAGTTTAATTGTCGAGAATGTTTATACTTAGTAATAAACAATAATAAAAAGGATCCATACAAATAGTTAATGTTAAATGAGGATAACTCTATTTTTCCATTGAATCAATCATTTGAAAGTTAAAATTGGGTTTTTTTTTTTTTTAAAATTAGAAGGTTGAAAAAAAAATCGGTGTTGAAATCGATACCATAAGTGGCAAGTAGTTGGGATTATATATTCCATTCAAATCCTCTTAAATCTTAACTATAAACATCTAGAACACCTAAACATTCTCGTAAGATATTTAAATATTTCTTTCCCTAATGACTTATTAAAGATGTCTACATATCGGTTTTCTATGTAGAGCTCCAAGTAGATCTCACCAATTTTTACCAACTCTATAATGAAATAATACCTCTTAATTATATACTTATCACTTGTAACACATATGGTTCTTGGAGAGATAAATTGTTTAATTGTCTTAAAATAAGATATTTGTGTCTCCTTCTTTCTTGTGCATCATGTTTGTATGTATCGTACTAAAAAAAAATGCTTACTAGATATTTGAAATAAATCTTTGAAATGTTCACCATCACTGGCTTTCAAGGACGTCATAAGTTCTAATGAATCCTTTTACAAGGTTGGGTTAATAGTTGACCCTTTGTCACGAATCATATTTTCTTAGTTTCAATCCTAGCACAATAGGTATAGGAACTAGTTTGAAATATAAAATATAGAACTTAAAAAAATCTCATGCACACTTAGTGCGAGAGATGAAAATACCATTTTTAGATTGAATAAAATCAATACAAGGAAATAATTAATAACAACAAAATTTTTAATCTTGAATTCCTTCTTCATATGTGTTTTTAAAAAGTCCATTGCTAAATCAAATATAAATATAAAATCATCAAAATATAACCAAATAATTAGTATTTAGCCTTGTTCTATCATTCTAGGTTACAAGCAGGTTTATTGTTGCAATGTTGAAGATATATTGTAGAAGATAAGAATCAATCATACTATATTAGGCTCTAAGAGATTACTTAATTTCATATAGTGGTATTCTTAACTATTTCTAAATATTGTCTTCATGAAATTTCGTTATCTAGTGGATTCTCCACACATTTTCTTCTTCTATAAATCCTTTCAAAATGTCATTTTACATCCATTTGGTACTCAAGACACATATTTTCTGTTGTAATTTTATGTATTGTTATCAATGTCACTAAATAGGCTATGGGAAGAAATGTCTCATTGTAGTCAACTCCATGTTGTTATGAAAAACCATTTTCTAGTGGCCTTTCCCTATACTTTTGCACTTTTCCCTTTTAATTCAACATTCTTATATAACCACTTAACTACTATCATATCCTTTCCTTTTGGAAAATCAACTATATATAAATTGTATGCCTTTTCTCAAAAGATTTTATGTCCTCATACATGGACTATGTCCAAAATATTTTATGTTCTCGTACATAGATTATGTCCAGTTTTCATCCCCATTAGCTTTTTCAAAAATATTAGGATCATTTTTTTGTGTAAAAATCTTAAAACAATTTCACATTATGTCCACCTTCAATATGATCAAATATATAACTTAATATTCATATTTTGTTCCTTTTAAACTTGGAATTGATGGTTATACACCTAGAATTCTTTATGAAGATGTAACTTTTGATGTGACTTTGTGGTATTTTTTGTTGAATTGTTGGTGTTTTTCTTGAATATCTGAGGATATTCTTATGCTTTCTTTTAAGTTTCACATTTTGACCACCTTGAACATCCTAATAGGGGATGGAAGAAGTTACAACAAAGGAATACCTATTGGAGTAACTTCTTCACTATCGTATTTAGGGAATGTTGCATAAAACAATCATCGATTTATCCATAATTCCATCACATTCTTTTTCTTTTATGAAATAGATATTTGTGTTGATTATTACCTTTTTAGCGATTGGATTATACAACTTATAATATTTGTTGTCCACACAATATATTATAATTGTACATTTCTCTTGATTATCATCCAATATTATATTTTATTTTGTATGGACATGCATAAGTCATACATTTGAACACTATCATTTGAGTAACACTTTGATTTTGTTTCACTCCATGCCTCTTGTGGAGACATTTTTGACACTCTTAGCTAGGCATATTGACTGCAGTTGTTATAGCCTCTACCCAAAATCATTTGGCAAGTGTATAGCTTTAAGATGTTTTCTAGTCATATCCTTGGTGAAGCTATTCTTTTTCTTGTCACACCATTCTGTTGATGTTTATATAGAGTATTAAATTTCTCGTGAATACCAATTTCCTTGAAATAATTTTTAAAAGTGTCGGAAATATATTTTCCACTTCTATCCATCATTAACATTACAAATTAGTGCTCACTATATTTCTCAACTAAAGAATTAAACTAGACAAATATCCCAAAAAGCTTCATACACTTCAAAAAAATATGCCCATATTTTCTTGAACATGTAATCATCAATGAATGTTAAAAGAGAAGTGCGCCCCAATGGAAGGTGTCTTCGTATGTCCACACAAATCATAGTTGAATAAAATTCCAACATTTCTTTTTCCTTGATTGACTTGCCAATTAGGAATGATTTTTTATTTTGTTTTCTCGAAATACGACCTTCACTCAATTTTTAGGGTTCTCTATGAGTGGTATGAATTTACCGTAGTTTTGTTTTGTAGGATATTCAAACTTCCATAATTCGAACTCCAAAATCCTAAAATCCAAATCCATTTTTCATCATTTCTCTTTGACTAAAAGGATGGAGGAGGTACCACTTAACCAATGTAAAAATCTTCGTAAACATTGAAAAAAATTGTACTATAAGTCTTATTGCTTGAAATATATCTTTCTCGGATGAATGTGGGTCTAGTGAACCTCTATCACTTGAAGGGGTTAAATCATTCAAAAATTGATTATTTATTTTTAGCAAACTTTTTTTCTCACTAAGGGATGAGCTCGAGAAAATTCTATCCTAAAATTTATTTTTAAAATTAAGGAAAATAGTATAATGTTGGTAATTTAAATTATTTACATTACCTAACTTCTTTGAAGTTGGCAAGCAAATACACATTTATTACTTTTCAAAACACTCTATACCCCTTTCGAACAAGCTTCCCAATATTTTCAAATTATGTTTTAAATATATGAAACATAGTATATCCTAGGAATCATCTTCTTCCCCATCCCCATCCTCGTCCCACACCCCCTTGCCTCCTTTTTTAATATTTGAATTCTCTTTACCCGTGATTGAAATTTTATCATCCTTTCATAAAGAAACATTCGATTTTATTGACTATAATATGATTTGAAATATAGAACAAATTTTAGATTTTCTATAATATGATTATTGCAACCTATATCTAAAAACCAAACATCATTTAGAATTTCATGAACAACATATACTAAAAACATAATACACCAATTCTAATTTACTGTAGAAAAGTTTACGTTTTACTTACACTAAAATATATATTTTTCCACACTCATATGCATAATGGCCATACATTTTACAACAATGACACCGAACTATATTTGTTATGCCTTTTCCCATATGATTGATTCTAACTTGAATTTTGGCTGATGCATATTCCAATTGAATTTGCTGGACTAGTTCTCCCATATAAATAATTCTAAATTTGATTCTAAGTCAAGAATTTTTGCTACTGCATGTTCTAATTGAATTTGTTAGACTAGTTCTTCCAAATCTTAATAAATTTATTTCTCTTACTCTGACGTTACATATCCATAAAACTCTACTATGTCTAATAGAAACTTGTGAATTGAATGCATTCTACAAAGAAGAGATACCAAAGTGACTTAGCCTATGCTCATTTAATTAATATAAGTGATTTTTAAAACTATTCTATAGCCCCAAGACTCCCACTTAGTAGAAAGGATCATCTAATTTGTTGAATTACCATTTTATCTTGATAGAGTCACGTAATAAGACCTTAGACTTATGATTTGAGTAACAAACAAATCTCCATATTCATACTCTTTCATACACATAGTATTGAGATATCTTTTTAGCAATTCTAATTTGGTTGTTTTTATTTTATTTGCATCTCGATATGTGATGTGGGTGTTAGATATGTGATGACAAAATATAGAAAAAAATCATGAACTTGGGTACATTTATAGGTCCTAAAAAGATACTAACATGTATATGATTCCTAAGAAAGAAAACTAGTGGTTGACAACTATATTTGCTCTCTTTTCTTTGGCTCTTGTTTTCTATTTGGTCTTACACAACCTAGAACCCGCTTAGAACTTTGATTGTTTATCTTTTATGGCTTTAGACACTAGCATCCAGCCGGGATAGGAGGACCCATGGGCTCTTGTTCCCTCTAGGAACCCTTAACTCTCTCGTATCGTATTGGCTTCTTTTGGGTCTCTTTTATCTTTTAGGAATCTTTTTTACTTTTAGGTCAGCCTTCCAGTTTTCAATTACGAAATTCAAACAAGGGAATCATATACATACATAGTTATGTGTTTAATATGACAGATCAAACACTAAACATATATTATCATCACCTAATCATGCATCTAAAGGAACTAAAGAGCACTAAAGACATCCATCTAGCATCCATTCAAGGGAAAAGGAATTGCATATTATGCATACATTGATAGGAAGGGAAAGTTCATCTATTCCATCCACACATGTTATACATTTTTACATTCTAGATCTAGCCCGCTATTAAGTGCAACTTGCACTAGGGCATCCTAGGGCACAATTTCTACACACACTCACAAAAAACTACATGGAGTTTGAGATGTAGTGCAACAATAGGTTGTAAATTTACTCTTGGGGTGACCTCTCGGGGTCACTCGACTCCCAATTTTGCATTATTTTTTTGGATTTGATGTGGTTTGTGGGCTTATCTTTGGTGCACTTTCTGTTTTGTAGGTTACAAGTATCTTCACCATCAAGGAGTGACCACTAGGTGATCAACAAGATGTAATTGTGACACCCTTGTGACATTTCATAGATCAAATTATGAGCTCATGCATAGTCATCGGTGACCATAAGAAATATCTAGTGCCCAGCACCCTTTCCTATCCCAGTGCCCATGTATAGCTTCATTCATGCCTTTCGAATTTACATGGTGTCCAAGAACAACACTCTTCCTAGTTTGTGCATCACTTCTCTATGTCTAGATCAATCCTACTACACTGTGGGTATATCAACTAAGTTCTCTTTTCTCATTTTCTTTCTTAGGGTTTCACATTTTAAAACTTAGTTTGTTTCTATCATTTCTATATTTTACCATTTATACATTAGTTCTTGTGTAATACTTGGATTTAATTAATGCAAATTAAATTAAATAATTTGGTGAACCACACTCATGGTCATACACTTAGATCCTCCTTTTTCTTCTTTCATGGATCCTAAAATCCTCCGATCTGCTTGCACTACTTACTTCAAATGAATCCAAATTACAAAGATATTTTCTAAAAATCCTTAGACACTATGTATCTCCCTCGTAATACACCACCCGCTCAAGTAAGTTCCATTTTTGATCATATATCCGATGACTCTATCGCACCCGATCCTCCATCCAATCAACCAAACTTATAGTCCATTTAAGATTTACATTGTTTATTTCAAAATAAAATTCAAGCTATAGAAATAATGAGTATATCCCTTAAATATTAAATCCAACATCTGAACCTAATTCTTTTGAAGCCCATGCTAGTTCTTCTTCTACCTCTCATCCTACTTCTATGTCTTCTACATGTGATCATATCATTGAACCTCAAGTCTTACCACTATCGACACCTCTCAAGTTTGATCTCAATACTAAGAAACATGATATTCTTCCTCAAATCCTCACTCACCAGTTGATCAACTTTCCAAATACTCATTTCTACCCTCCTTATCAGCTTTCCAAATACCAAGGTCTCCCATTTTGCAATTATCATCGAATCAATGGACATAATGACAATGATTGCTATGATTTAAAAATACGAGATCAATCATCTTGCACATTATTATTTTATTTAATTTACTTCAAAAACTTCTACTACATATCCAATTGGTAAATCCCAATAGGCTCCTAAATCTGGTCCTTTCACATCTAATGAACATCATTCCATCATTACTAATCCCCCTCCTTTGGTCATTCAAGGTCTGCCTTTCCAACCCATTCCAACTAAGCAACCTCCTCTAAAAATCAGTCCATCCCCTCCTCTCAATTCTTCTATAATGTTACCCATTCCAACTAAGCAACCTCCTCTAAAAATTAGTCCATTCCCTCATCCTCTCAAGCCTTCTATAGCATTACTAATTCCAACAAAGAAACAACCTCTAAAAATTAGTCCATCTCCTCCTCCCCTCAAGTCTTATACAACATTATCAATTCTAAATAAGATACCTCCATTCAAGATCCCTCCTACCCTACTCCACTTTCATGTCTAATTATCTATGTCAAACAAGCTAATCCTTACAATGATGCTTGAGATACATTTCAAACTCCATCACCACTGTAATATATCTCTCGGTGTGACCACATAGATTTCTATCATCGACACACTTGGGGGCATTTCACTTTCCCCCTTCCCATCACTACAATTTTTCTCTAGTATCTATTACTACACTTGACGCTCTATGCTTCACATCTTATATTTCTCACTACTTTTACACATTGTGATATACACCTTATATCATCATTACCCTATAATGCACTCTAGTTCCATGGTTCATACTTGACTACTGAGGGTCTAAATATGAAATGAACCTCACCATGTTCACTTTTCATGCTCTATATCTCTAGTACACATTTATTAACCAGCTTCTTGATGACACACTCTTGTTCTATGGTTCATTATTGATATTTGAGGAGCCTTATATAAATGAACCTTATCTCATACATTTCTACTAAGGCCACGCTACTCCTATCATCTTCACACATTTCATGCTATTCGGTCACACTCATAAAATGTATTTTCATATCTTGGTTGCAGCTTAATCTTGTTTTCTTATACTACTTACATGATCACACTTTTATTACTATATTAGAAAGATACTCTGTATGTCATTCTCTTTTTCATATACACATATGCTTTCACCGGTTTCTAGTTGTGAATGCATATATCTTACAAGTTCTTATAAAATTGCAATTATTTTTGACACTTTGTATCCTTTTCCAATCCCACCGAGGCTCCTAGGGGCATCTACCATTCCTACTCTCACACACTACATGTGTTATTGTTTCACCATTTACTATTTTCTAGCACATTACTTTCCATAGATACATATAAGATTTGACATAGATTTTATCTTTTTAACATGCTAACTGGTGCTTCATTTATAGCATTTTCTTTTCAGGATCAAGTTTTCCACCATGGTTATCTGATACAATTTTCTTGACATTGTTCACCATTGTATGTTATTATTTGGGCTATGCCCTACGTCTTATATGATTATTTGTCTCCATTTGGTCACTTCGCACTTGATTTTCTTGTGACGTTGTGAGTGATGTCCCATGTTTGAAACCCTCTTTTCATGGTCCATCTTGTTTACACACTTGATTATTACACTATTTTCTATTACATGACTTGCTTTCTATGTTTTCTACTAACACATGTTCCTAGCTATTTTTTTTATGTGCCTGAGCTTCTAACATGGAAATTTCCTACCCTCTACATATATGCAGCTTCAACATAACCTTCACTCCTCTCTTTTTGGCCACACACTCGTAGACACTAAATCCCACACTTTGGGTATATTTCTAGTCCCGATCACATACTACTATTCATATTATTCTTAAGAAATAAAAGTAATAACTAACCCCTTTCTTGGGACTCTTTTCTTTCTTTCTATTTTTCTTCTTCTACTCACACACCTTCTTTCCTAGTCCGAATTTTGACACTTTAATTTTTCTCGAGTTTGGACACCGATGCCCAACGTGGATGCCAAAGACCTGTGCACCTTCATCCCATCTATGCACCCTAGACCTTATTGTATATTTCTCGCATATTTTGGGTCTTATCTAGTCATCGGGGATCTTATTTTATTGGTGGTCATACTTTTAGTGGTTAATTACAAAATCCAAGCAAGGGAATCATATAAATATAAAGCTATGTGACAATAATAAAGGACCAAGCACTAAAAATCTATTACTATCACCTAAGGTTAAATCTAAAGGCATTTCAAGAGCATCAAAGAATCCATCTAGCATCCTTTAAAGGGACAAGGGACTGCATTCTTTTGTATACACTTCATAGGAGGGGAAATTCATTTTTTCATAGACACATTTATTTACATATTTTATATCTAGCTACTTACTCGATATTAAGTGTGACTCATACAATAGCCATCCAAGGAACGATTCTACACACAAATAGAAATACATGGAGTTTGAAATGTAGTGCAACTCTAAGTTGTAATATCACTTTGTTGACAACCGAGGACATTCTCAATCCCCATTTTACATATTTATTTTTTAGGATTTGATTTAGTTTGGGGATTTTACATGAGATTATTTGTGTTGTATATTTATAGGTACCTCAACGATCCGAGTGCGACATATAGGTGATCGCTTAAGAATAAGTGTGAAATCCTAGTGAGACTAAAGAAATTAGGTTTCCAAGGTTTTCTGCATACTCCAGTGCCCCACAGAGGTCTCTAGCACCCCAAACACCCTCCCTCTTAACCAGGTGCCCCAATCCCAACATTTATGGAACTCCTACATTTTTTTGGGTTTGTTTGCAACGCTATGAGTCCTTTTTCAACTATTTTTCTAGCTCGAACAACTTCAACATCACTACGAATCAACTAAGTATTTTATTCCCTTCGTTTGCAACTAGGGTTTCAAATTTAAATTGCTTATTAGATTATGTCAAATCTGCACTTAATTGTTTATGTGATTGTGCTTTGTACTTATTTAGATTTAGCATTTATTTATTTTAATATTTTCTTATTCACTTGGTGAACTTGTTTCATTGAGACACTCTTGGATCCTCATTTTTCTTCTCTCATGGCTCATAAGGTGTCTAGTGTGTCTTTACTTAAATTGATTCAATTACACCCATCTTGTAAACACTCTCTCCAAAAAACCCTAGCTAGTATACATCTTCCTATAAACATGTCGCCTTCACAAGTAAATTCCATGTTTGATCATCTCTCTAATGACTCTATTAATTCTAATGCCAATCAATCAATCTGCAAGTCTATTCAAGATTTACATTCTTTATTTGAGGATAAATTTTAGGCTATGGAATCTAGAATTACATCTCTAAAATCTGAAATCCAACATCTTAAGGATGTTTCTCCTAATCATGTTAATTCTTCTTCTAATCCTCATTCTATTTCTTCTACATGTGCTCATATCAGTGACCCTCAAGTCTTGCTACTCCCTGAACTTCTCAAGTTTGATCACAATGCTAAGCAACATGACAATCGTACTCTGTTTCTTAGTCATCAATTGATCAACTTTTTAACTACTTATTACTATCCTCCTTATCGACTTATCAAATATGAAGGTCTCCCATTTTGTTCTTATCATCGAATCAATAGACATAATGAAAATGATTGTTATGCATTACAACAAAGAATCATGCATCTCGAGCATCGTGGTTTTATCTCGATTCACTACACAACATTCTAGTACATGCCCATTTCTAAATATTACATATAAATAACTTCCTAAATATCATTAATGTATGTCTAATGAGTATCATGCTATCACTTCTCATGTTCCTTCTTTGGTAACTCAAGCATTTCCTATGAAATCCACTCAAATTAAGAATACACCTCTCAAAATTATTCTCACTTCCCTCCTCTCAAGTTATCTATGACACTACCAAGTCAACCTAAGAAAACTGCTCTAAATATCAGTTCAACACCTCCTCCTACTGAGTCTTCTACATCATTACACAATAATCCACCACTTCAACGACTAATCATTTTTGTCAAAGAATTTGTTCCTTATTTTGATCCTCAAGACCCATTTCAAACTTCGCGACCATATGATGGTCCTAATATGGCTTCTACTTATCATTGTGTTGGCCCTCTCTCTCATCATAACACAGATGACACCCTCCCACAATGGCATGGTACCTAACACATAACCACATGGATATCCATCATCGACACACTTGGGGGCACCATTTTCCTCTTCTCTACTACTAAAATTATCATGTGTCTCTCGCCGCCACTATTATTCAATGTGCTTCATATATCATATTTCAAATCATCATTATACAACTTGATACATTGGTATTAGCATTACCCGATAACACAATATTGTATTATGGTTCACACTTGAATGTTAATGGCTTGCTACATTTATGAACCTCACATCACATTCACAACACATCTCTCTAGCACACATGCAAAACAACACACTACCCTATGAAACACTCTAGTTCCACAATTTATACTGACTACCGAGGGTCTAAATATAAAATGAACCTCACCATATTTAATCACTCTCTACACTCTACGCTTTATCAATCATATCTTTTTAGCGCACAATTCAAACCATTTCCAGATGATGTACTCTTGTTCTATGTTTCATTCTTGACTGCTAAGGGGGAGTTTCTAAATGAGACTCATCTCATCCATACTCATTTGCACTCGCTTAGGGGCACACTACTCCCATCACACTCACTTTACATTCCATTCCATTAAGACTCTAATCATATTACATATGATGGTTACACATTGTTCTTTCTTACTTATACTCGCATGTTTCACTTTCTTACTATGTTATACGATACTTAGTATGTCATTATATTTATCATACACACATGTGCATTCACTTTCCTTCTATTTGTGATCATATAGTTTACATAGATAATTACAAGCAACATGGATTCTTGGAAAGTTGTACCTCTTAGGTCAACTCTACAACAGCTCTTTAGAGCATCCACTTTCATACACATCACAAGTGTAATTATTTAGATTTTTCTTACTTATTAATTATATCATATCATACATGTTTTGACATACTTTCTATTATTTCTAGTATGCTAATAGGTGCTTCATGGGAAAAAAATTTCCTCTGTAAAATCTTTACCGCCTAATATCTTTCTTGTCATAATTTGTCGTTACTTGTCATTGTATGCCATTTTTTGTGGGGTTTTCCCTTTGTCTTATGTGCACATAGTATGATTTTGGTCACTTTGTCCTCCATTTTCTTGCAACATCATGAGTGATATCCCATGTTTGTAACCCACTTTTTGTGGTCTACATTGTATTCTTGCTTGCTATCTTACATCTTGTCTTCTCTATATGCATGTTTATCTTGATTACACTAACGCTTTTTTCTAGCCACTTTGTTTGTGTGTGCCTTGGTGTCTACCAAGCACACTCCCTCACCCTATAGAAATTCAGTTTTAGCATAGCATCAGTCTCCCTTTGAGCTGCATTCTCCTTACGACATTGCATGCACCCCAATAGAGGAAGGGCATCACCGAGTGAATCATTCATCCCATACAATAGTTTACAATCGTAATTCAACACATTTTAGTACTAGTAAAAACGTATTTTGTCTTAAGAATAACCCAAAATCTAACTTGGGTCCTTAGCACAACATAGAAATTGGAACCTAGTCATAGACATATAGGTCCTAGGTGCCATCTATCCTTCCTGGGTGCTTGTGACCAAGGGGAAGTTACACAATTTTTCTAATTTTGACACATTTCACACCAATTTACACAATGACCTTTACATGACACGTACACTCCTTTAGCACTCAACATGCATGTATTATACCTTATTTTATAATTTCGTGTTGGATCCAACTAGATAAAAATGGATTAGATTCACACACACCATCTGCAGTAAAGGGTGTTTACTCTTTGGGAAGTAGTCAAAGGATGGAGAATATCACTACACCTTTATCCCTACACTTATTTCGTATTGGGAATAGTTGGTGTGAGATCGCCAAAAAACTCATACTTGGCACAACCGGCATGAGATTGCTAAAAAAATATTTATTCTACTAAATCTTCCAGATCCTTTCTATCTCTTTCACTCATCATAGATCAGGTGCACTATTCCTTTTTTACATTTTTACATACTTTCTTACAGAATTTTAACATGTTGTGATCAAATTTTTAATTTACGCATAATTGACTACTTGTTCGTTCTTCTCTTTTTAGGTCCATCCTTATGGGAAGTGGTAGTAACATCAATCACACATTCTAAATAATAAATCAACATCAACAACATGTATAATGTGACACATTCATATATACACTTTCACCCTTGGTCATTAGTTTTACTTCCTCTTCTCTAACATCAACACTTCATATTTTTATCACTCCACACTTTTTCGAGACTCCTTGACACACTTTTCACCATCAATATAAATGGTTATGAAGTACACATATCTTATCTACTTAATGTTATCAATAATTCTCTTAACAATATAAAGTGGGGAAAATGTAGATATTAAATCACATACTTTGTGTAATTTATGGTCTTGATCACATACTACTATTTATATGATTCCTAAGAAAGAAAAGTATTAATTAACCATTGTCTTGGGCCTCTTTTCTTTATTTCTATTTTCCTTCTTGGTCTCACACACCTTATTGCCTAGTCTAACTTTTGACACTTCATTTTTTATGAGTCTCAACACTAAGACCCAACTAGGAGGCTAGCTCTCAGTGCCCCCAACCTCTTTGTATCTTGATCGCATATTTAGGGTTCTTTTTAGCTATTTGACATCTTATTTTATTTTTGGTCCACATTTTAGTGGTTAATTACGAAATTCAAGCAAGGGAATCATATAAATATAAATCTATGTGACAATAATAATAAACCAAACACTAAACATCTATTACTATCACATAATGTTGAATCTAAAGGGATTTAAAGGGAATCAAAGCATCCATTCAAAGGAAAAGGGAATGCATTCTTTGACATGCACTTCATAGGAGGGGAATTTCATTTTTCCATGCACAAATCTACTCGATATAACTATTTTCTCGTTATCAAGTGTGACTTGCATAAGAGCCACCTAGGGCACGATTCCACACACACACACACATGTGAAAATCTACATGGAGTCTATATGTAGTACAATGCTCAGCCGTAAGTTCATTTTGGTGATACTCGAGGATATGCTTACTCCCCATTTTACATTTTTCTTTTTTAGGATTTGATCTAGTGTGGTGGTTTTGCAAGATATTATGAGTGTTACAGATTTATAGTACCTTGGGAATCCAAGTGCGACATATAGGTGATCATAGATGAAAAGATTGAAAATTTAGTGACATCAAGAAATAAGGTTCCATGGTTTTCTGCAGACTCCAATTCCCTATAGAGGTATTTGGTATGCTAGGAACCCTTGTCCCTATTCATGTTCCCTAGTCCCAACCTTTCTGGCACTCTTGCATTTTTCTTGGTTTGTTTGTGACGCTTCCCGAGTCATTGTTCCACCGCTTTTCCATCATGTCACAACTACAACATCACTGCAATTAGATAATTATTTTATTCCCTTCATTTGTAACTAGGGTTTCAAATTTAAATTTCTTATTAACTTGGGTAAAATTTTCACTTAATTATTTATATCATTGTGTTGGTACATATTTAGATTTAGCATTTATTTATTTCAATATTTTCTTAATCACACTCCTACAATAATTGCATGTACCCCAAATGAGGGGGCATACATTGGGTGGACAAATCAACCCTAGAGCATCTTAAAGCTACAATACATATCTACAATATACAAAAACATACAAGGTAACAAATTAACACTAATTCATAATCAAAATTGGGTGAGAATCACAACACAAACACCAGCGCCTAGACTTAGAAAACAAAACCCGGGCCTCGTGTCCTCTCCTTGGTGATAATTTTCTTGGGGCACATACAATCAGCTTATCAGATAAACATAGTACATAAAAGTCTTCATAGAAATTCTATAGTTACAAATATTAACACCTAGTTATAGAATGTATACAATGTCCTTTGATAAGTACAAATTGAAACTAAATTTGGAAAAATCGGCGTAATAGGAATAAATTGGGATGTACCATCTACAATGGTGCTTATTAGGTAGAGTCTTGGATGGAGAGTAACACTATAAAGCTCTCCCCAACACTTTCTCATTGGTGTGAGATCTCCCAAAAACTTGTACTGTGCATGAGATTTCCCAAAAATAGTGCTTGACATGAGATCTCCTAATAAAATCTCTCTCGGACGTGAGATCGCAAAAGAAAAGTTCTTCACCGCATTTTACCACACTTTTTCTATCCTTTACACTCTCTTACATATCATATTAACACTTTCCTTTTTACACATTTTTACATAATTATGCATAATTTACACAAAAGTTTCATAAACACGAATTTGACTACTATTTCTCTCTTCTTTTACATTCCGATCCTTAATACGCAACAAGAAGTAGTTTATGACAACAAGTTCAAACACAATGATAGGTACAATGCAGCACATAAGCTTCACCCCTAGGGACACTTTCCTTTCATAGTCTCCACACTTCACTTTTCATCATTCCACGCTTCACTCGTCTGCGCTTCGTAATGTTATTTGCCTCACACTCTACATGATCGTAAGGTACGCATATTCTATTTACTTTATATTATCAAGTATTCACTCAACAACATAAAACATGAGAAAATGTAGAAACAAAATCATGCACTTGGGTACATTTCTAGGTCCTAAAATTATAATAGCATTTATATGATTTCTAAGTAACAAACCTAGTGTTTGAAAACTATCTTTGGCATCTTTTCTATGTCTCTTGTTCCCTATTTGGTCTTACGCACCCTACAACCCAGCTTAGAACTTTTCTTGTTTATATTTTATGGCTTCAGATACTAGCACCACCAAGACAATATCGTCCATGTCCTCATATTCCCTCCGGGAATCCCGACCATATCTTATCCTAATCAATTCTTTTAGGTCTCTTTTATATTTTGGGCATATTTTTACTTATGGTTCGACCTTCCATTTTTCAATTATGAAATTCAAACAAGGGAATCATATAAATACATTGTTATGTGTTGAAAATGAGGGACCAAAAACTAAGCATATACTATCATTACCTAAAATTGCATCTAAAGGCACTAAAGAGCACCATGGGAATCCATATAACATCCATTAAAGGGAAAAGATATTGGATATTCTACATACACTACATAGGAAGGGGAAGTTCATTATATTTCATTCATAGATGTTATACATTTCTACATTCTTGATCTAGCCCGTTATCAAGCGCAACTTAGTTATTAACATATGTTTCCTAAGCTTGTTAATAAGCCTAGGTCACCAATGACCTACTCCAATACAAGAAGACACCTTCCTAATAACTTGGAGATAAATAATTTCTTCAAAAGGTCATAATTTATACACATGTGAGATAAGAGAAAAAATGGTACCACGGCCTAAAATACCAAACAAGGAGGACTACTCACATTTGTGTTTCAAGGGAGTAAAACATGACTAGAACACCACACTATTAACAAGGTACTCCATTAATCATGGTAGGTGGAAATATTTTAAGGTTCAAATAGTTACCACTTTTGGCATGATGGAACGTAGGGTCCATTGATATGAATATAACAATTAACCCAAATAAACAAATAATACCCTTAGCAAACCCTAGGATAGGGATGCAAAGGAAAATAAGCAACAAAATTGTGTGTATCCATCCAAGAGCTTGAACAACCTTTCATGGCCTCCATGGCCTCCATCCTCTTCTTTCTCCCAAACCTGCAAGGTGAAAATAAGAAAATAGGGTAAAAATAATGAATAAGAATACCTCATAAGGATGATTATGGTTAGAATGAATGCCTAAGATTTAAGGGATCTAAATGAATCAATCTAAGGGTAGGGAATCAATCATACAATTGTTAGGTGAGGATATTTTGTGGGAATATGTTTTAAATTAAAAGTGTGTGTAATTTGTAAATGGGGGACTTGATGGTTAAGGTATGTTGTGACCTTAGCCTTAGGTTATTTAGTAAATAAATTACATTATATCTATAAGGATGAATTAAATAATTTTGATAAAGGGGTAACTTAAATAATGATATATAAGAGTAAATTAATGTCAATGGGGTGGGAGTGGTGTGGTCAAGTCACGTGGTTGGTTTCTTTCCCATCCTTGTTTGAGTCCCCCGAGGCACAATCCTCCTCGAGGTGGTTCATCACTAGGTGTGACATCTCTCGCTTGTGCTAATGCTGGTGGTTGCTCCTCTCATTGGTGGCTTATCCTCTTGATGTTGTCACCGGTGGTTTCTCCTATCGCTGTTGACGCTGGTGGCTTCTCCACTCATTGCTGATGTTGGTGGATACTCCTCTCACTACTGACACTAGTTGCTGCTCCTCTCACTTCCTTCACTGGTAGTTGTTCCACTTGTTGCAGTCGTTTTACTGGTCGCTGCATCTTCACTATGGCTCCATGGCTGCTTCAATTGGGTTCCTAATGGTGGTCCCCTTCATCAGTAACTTAGGTTTTCGATCCTCTAAAAAAAATCCTCAATTATACAAGGATGTGTCTTTCAACACCCTCGTTTACCCTAATTTCAAAAAATATAAGAGTAAATTAATGGGAGTTAACGGGAATCCTAGAAGGTGATTTAAACCCGGGATGGTTTGGAAGGAATTTATAATATTTAATTATTAATTTAGTTACAATAACTTTGTAATATTGGTAATTTATTAAACGTGAAATAATTAACTACATTGATGAATATAGTGTAGTAACCTTCTAAAATAAAAAATTATTTTATAATTTTTCCTATTTAATTATTGGGTTTAATCTTGGGTTTTGTTCAAGGAAATTATGGGTGTTACAATTGAATTCATCTTTCTAAAAACAAGAGATTGATTCCTTAATTTTATCCAACCCCCTTGGACCCTCCTCTCGACATGAGTCGTGAGCAATTTCCCCACACCCCTTTAACAACCGAGGTACAAACCGTGTTTGTAAAGGGATCCAAAATTTAACTTTGTTGGCACATATCTAAAAATCATTGAGGAAAAATAGGAGCTCTCATTTAGCGTCTAGAATCAAGCTTTCAAATTTCTAATAAATTATGAAATGTGATAAACTGCTTTCTTCTAGTTGACTATAATATAACTTAGTTCACAATGAATGACAAAAATCGCTTAACTATACTCAATCCTTTTGTTTTTTTCCATAATTTTGAGTAACCATTTCTCAAAAGATTTTTTGTTTTGTTTGTGTTTTCCATCATCTTATGTCCAATGTAATGTGATATATTTATATGATGTTTTGTGTTTGTGATTGTGTGCTAAATATGTAATGTAGCCAAATTTAACGAAAACTCAATACATCAGCAAAATATCTTGAACTCAAAGAAAATAAATCTTCTTCTTCGTTATTGAATCATGAATTGTAATGCTTCGTAAATAGGAAAACAACTCCCAACTCAAGTGTCGAATAAAAATATAACTAACTTGGACTAAATCTACTCTATTTGGCGGAATTTATTATTTTTAGTATTTTACTAAAACCTACTATTCTTAGTAAGTTTGCATGCTTATTCATACGGGAACATAAATCACCACACATATTCTAAATGCCTAAATTAGAGGAATTTCCAACATTTTAACCTACTATGCATTCAAGAGATGATTATTTACTAATGCTGTAAAATATAAAAAAACTGAATTACAACTTAGATCCTAGTTTTTGGCATTCATATGGTGGATTTCAGTGCTGAAAATGCATCGAAATGTGCTCCAACCGGTAGGGTTGGTTGACAGTACATTTTTCTCATTAAAATAGGTGGTTTAAAAAAATGGACTCAAATAGACACCCGAAGCACAAGTTCGACCTTTTCAAGTTCTTGCTAAAAAGAATGCATCATTCTCCCGTGCTTGGAAAAAATCGTAGCTTCAAAGAAGTTGTCTTCTTCAAATTTATGTCATTTATCTTTATCTAGATTCTTAATGGCCCAATTTGTGACCTATGTGTTGTCCTCCTGTTCCAATCCTTTCTAATGTACCAAATATTTTTTGTATTTTCCATGTCGGGTGGTTAATGTTTTTTTGTCCAAAATCTGATCCACTTATTTGTTTTTCACCAAAACCTGCTGCCTCCAATATACTACTTCAATAAAATTACCTTCTTCACTATCCCCACAAAAAGAATACAAGTATGAAATATTAAACACCGGAGAGATATATAAATTTCTTGGTAATTCTACCTCATAAGCATTATCATTTATCTTCTTCACAATTTTACAAGTACCAATCTTTTTATACTTCACCTTGTTATAGGTTCCTTTTGGAAACCTTTCCTTCCGAAGGTATACCTTAACCAAATCACCCAATGTAAACTCTTTTATCCTTCTTGCACATATACTATTTCGTATACTAATCATTATTATTCTCGCAACTTCTTATGTAGTTTTTCTTACAATTGTTGTATATGTTCGAAAATGCTTCGCATCATCACTAACTCTGCCATCCATTGGTAGTTTTACTAAATCTAACACCCCGTTTGGATTACTCCCATACTTAATATAAAATCGACACATTCATGTGGATTTTTTTACTAAGTTATTATAAGCAAACTCATCTTGTGGTAATGATAAGTCCTAATGTTTTGTATTTTCCCCAACTATTCATTTTTAACAACTTTCCCAAACTCCTATTGACCACCTCTATTTTCCCATCAGTCTGAGGATGATAGCTATTGCTGAATTGTAGTTTAGTTCCCATATCCTTCCATAAAGTCCTCTAGAAATGACTTAAGAACCTTGTGTTGCTATCTGAAGTGATGGTTTTTTGAACACCATGCAACCTAACAAATTCTCTAAAAATAAATATGTTACTCTTGTTGTATCACTAGTTTTCTTACAGGTAATAAAAATGAACCATATTAGAGAACCTATCAACAACTAAAAATTTGATTCATTACGTTTTAGTGTTTTTGGTAATCCCAAAACAAAATCCATACTCAAATCTATCCACGGTCCTTTGGGAACAAGCAATGGCATATACAACCTTGTATTTTGTGCATGGCCTTTCGAGACTTGACAAATTCTACACCTCTCCACATATCTTACCACATCTCTTTTCATCTTTGGCCAATAGTATTTCTCTTCTACTAAAGTTATAGTCTTATCCTTACCAAAGTGCTAAACCAATCCTCTGTTATGCAGCTCTTTCACTATATTATCTCTCATAGACCCAATTGGAATACATAGTTCGTCATCCCTTAAATAGATAGCCATCCTATAAAAGGTACTCATCCTGGACATCACCTGCATCATCTGACAATGGACTACTTAACCTTTCAAAATATTCTTGATTTATCGAATTAGAAGAATATAAATCATTTATTTCTTTAAAACCAAGCACCTCATTTTCCATGGTTGTGAAGAGAGCCACACGCTTACTCAATTCATCTCGCAACTTGGTTCTATTTTCTTGATTTACTCTTTAAAGAAAAATTATAACCCTCCAAAATGATTTCCACTTTGCATGCCTACTATTCAATTTTATTTTGTAATCACATACTTTAGGGCTATGTGGTCTATAAATAACACAAAGTCATTAGGTACTAAGTAATTCCTCCAATGCCTTAGTGCTTTTACAATTGCATAAAATCTCACACCATAGGTCGAGTATTTATTCCTTACCTAATTCAATTTCTCACTAAAAAAGCTATTGGCTTCTTGCCTTGGCTGAAGAAATCACCAATTCCCACATGTGAGGCATCACAATCAACCTCGAACACTTTATCAAAATTTGGTAGTGCCAAATAGGTGCTTCATTACCTTCTTCTTGTCCACAAAAATCCCTTCCTTTTGTGCAATCTTTTATAGGTGCTCCAATACTCTAAATTTTTAAATAAATTTTCCGTAAAATGTTGCTAAACATTGAAAGCTTCTTACCTCTATTATAATTTATTGAGTAGGCCATTTAATGATTTCCTTTATCTTTTCGATTCTATATGTACCCCATTTTCTGAAGTAATAAAACCTAAAAATATGAAATCTATTACATAAACGTGTACTTCTTCAAATTTGCATATATATTCTCTT